>CM056060.1:157203607-157213607 GCA_029574335.1 Rana kukunoris
GGTCGCATGCGGTATTGCATCCCATTGAAGTCAATTCGGAACAAATTATCTTTGTTTCCATTGACTTCTATGGGGAAACTCGCTTTGATATGCAAGTGCTTTGGATTACAAGCGTTCTCCTGGAACGGATTATACTCTTAATCCGAGGTTCCACTGTATTTACGACGAGTGTCACTGGCGCCCCCCACCACACCTCTGGTCGCATGCGGTATTGCATGCCATAGAAGTCAATGTGGAACAAATTATCTTTGTTTCCATTGACTTCTATGGGGAAACTCGCTTTGATATACAAATGCTTTGGACTACAAGCGTTCTCCTGGAACGGATTATACACGTAATTCAAGGTTCCACTGTATTTACGACGAGTGTCACTGGCGCCCCCCCACCACACCTCTGGCCGCATGCGGTATTGCATCCCATTGAAGTCAATGCTGAACAAATTATTTTCATTTCCATTGGCTTCTATGGGGAAACTCGCTTTGATATGCAAGTGCTTTGGATTACAAGCGTTCTCCTGGAACGGATTATACTCCTCATCTGAGGTTCCACTGTATTTCCAAACGAGTGTTTCTGGTGCAACTGCCCTTTGCAAAGCGCACAGCCCAATTGCCTTTAGTGAATGCCCCCCCCCCCCCCCATACCCGTGCACGATCCCCCCGATAATATCCGACAATCACAAACAAATGGGGGGGGGGAAATTTCAGTCCTCAGACTCACCAAAGCCCCTCAGTGCGTGGAACCCGCAGCGCGGTTGTACCGACCATGTTGCGTCCAGCAGACAGGCATGCAGCGTGATTTACATGGAATCCAGAAACACAGGTAATACGTTCGTCTGTTAAAAAAAAAAACTTACACTTGTGGGCGGTCCCACGCGTCACCCCGTCATGATTGAGCCGTCGCGGCCCAGACGCTCGTTAAAGGTGGTAATTGCCCCGGCGGTGCGCAATATCCTCGTCTCTCGCGGTCAGAATGTGGAGGAGAATTTCTGCTCTCAGGAGCTCGGCGTGAAATCTGTACGAAAGGTGAAAGTCAAGTGTTCTCTACGCCAAGCGACCGGCTTGTCAGACTCGCTGCGCGGCCACCCGAGGGCGACTTCACAGCGTTATATATCTTCACTACCCCCCCCCCCCTCCCCCGGGCGAGTGAAGAAAAAACTCATTCCCCTATTCACAAACAACCTCGCCGCAAAAAAAAAAAAACGCCATCGTCTTCTCTGATAGGATCACCATCTGAGAATATGTTATTCAACATAAAATTACAATAAATAAAAAAGCAAAAAAAAAAAAATAATAAAAGTTAATACTCCAGCAACAAAAAAATAAAAAAAAGAATAATAATAATTAAAATAAACTGCAGCAACAAAACATTTAAAAAAAATATGATAATTAAAATAAAAAATACTCCAGCAACTAAAAATAAAAAAAAAAGAATAAATAATAATAATAATAATAAAAAAAAAAAATGAATAATAATTTAAATAATAAAAATAAATAAATACTCCAGCAACTAAAAAAAAAGAAAAAGAATATTAATAATAATAAAAATACTCCAGCAACAAAAAAATGTATGATAATAATTAAAATAAAAATAATAATAAAAAGAAAATTCTGTTATCAAAAAAAGACCACCAACAATACGTATCTGTCCCCCCCCCCCCCTCGTAATTAGGAATGAGCCGAACATCTCCCCCCCCAGTTTGGGTCGCATCAGAAAATGCGAACGGGCAATAAATTTGTTCAAACATCCGAAAACACTGGGACTTGAAAATCTAAAGTGCTAATTTTAAAGGCTTATATGCAAGTTATTGTCCTAAAAAGTGTTTGGGGACCCGGATCCTGCCCCAGGGGAGTGTTTGGAGACCCGGGTCCTGCCCCAGGGGAGTGTTTGGAGACCCGGGTCCTGCCCCAGGGGAGTGTTTGGAGACCCGGGTCCTGTCCCAGGGGACTGTTTGGAGACCCGGGTCCTGCCCCAGGGGACTGTTTGGAGACCCGGGTCCTGCCCCAGGGGACTGTTTGGAGACCCGGGTCCTGCCCCAGGGGAGTGTTTGGAGACCCGGGTCCTGCCCCAGGGGAGTGTTTGGAGACCCGGGTCCTGTCCCAGGGGACTGTTTGGAGACCCGGGTCCTGCCCCAGGGGACTGTTTGGAGACCCGGGTCCTGCCCCAGGGGACTGTTTGGAGACCCGGGTCCTGCCCCAGGGGACTGTTTGGAGACCCGGGTCCTGCCCCAGGGGACTGTTTAGGGACCCGGGTCCTGCCCCAGGGGACTGTTTGGGGACCCGGGTCCTGCCCCAGGGGACTGTTTGGGGACCCGGGTCCTGCCCCAGGGGACTGTTTGGGGACCCGGGTCCTGCCCCAGGGGACTGTTTGGGGACCCGGGTCCTGCTTTGGGGACCCGGGTCCTGCCCCAGGGGACTGTTTGGGGACCAGTGTCCTGCCCCAGGGGACATGTATCAATGCAAAAAAAAGTTTTAAAAACAAACGTTTTTTCGGGAGCAGTGATTTTAATAATGCTTAAAGTGAAACAATAAAAGTGAAATATTCCTTTAAATTTCATACCGGGGGGGGGGGGGGGGGGGGGTGTGTGTCTATATGCCTGTGAAGTAGCGCATGTTTCCCGTGTTTAGAACTGTCTCTGCACAAAGTGTCATTTTTAAAAGGAAAAAAAGTAATTTAATATCACTCGCAGCTATAATGAATTGTCGGCTCCCGGAAACACCGAGAAAAGTCACTGAAAGTCATTGATAAAAAAAAAAAAGAAAAATGCGTGGGGGTCCCCCCAAATTCAATTACCAGGCCCTTCAGGTCTTAAGGGGAACCCTGCGTCAAATGTAAAAAAAAAAAAAGACGACGCGGGGGTTCCCCCCCCCCCCGAAAATCCACACCAGACCCTTTATCCGAGCACGCAAACCTTGCAGGCCGCAAGAAAAGAGGGGGGATGAGAGAGCGCCACCCCCTCCTTATCTGTACCAGGCCACATGCCCTCAACACGGGGAGGTTGCTGCTTTGGGGGTCTGTGACCCCCTCAAAGTACCATGTCCCCATATTGATGGGGACAAGGGCCTCATCCCGGCAACCCTTGCCCGGTGGTTGTGGGGGTATGCGGGCGGCGGGGGGGGCTTATCGGAATCTGGAAGACCCCTTTAATCTTTTGGTTTATACACATCTTATGCTTCGCTGTGCTCCCAGACCCATATACACCACAGTGCATATACTGTATACACACACATTATAATATATATATATATATATATTTAAAATAACTGACTTCCTCGGTGTGGCTGGGATGTAGCAATCTTGGGTTGACAATAATATTATAATTTATTATTATTAATTTAATTATTAATTTTTACATAATCTTAGAGATAAGGCAGTACTCAGAGATCAACTTTATTTAGTGTTCACCCTTTAAGCCCCAGGAGAGTATATATATATTTATTTTATTATTATTATATATTTTTTTCAAATAACTGACTTCCTCGGTGTGGCTGGGATGAAGCAACATTGGGTTGATAATAATAATATTATTATATTATTA
Organism: Rana kukunoris; assembly: GCA_029574335.1. NCBI lineage: Eukaryota > Metazoa > Chordata > Amphibia > Anura > Ranidae > Rana > Rana kukunoris. Next base: position 157,207,143 of record CM056060.1, read on the forward strand.
TTAACCACTTAAGACCCGGACCAAAATGCAGGTAAAGGACCTTGCCCCTTTTTGCGATTCGGCACTGCGTCGTTTTAACTGACAATTGCGCGGTCGTGCGACGCGGCTCCCAAACAAAATCGGCGTCCTTTTTTCCCCACAAATAGAGCTTTCTTTTGGCGGTATTTGATCACCTCTGCGGTTTTTATTTTTTGCGCTATAAACAAAAGTAGAGCGACAATTTAAAAAAAAAAATGCAATATTTTTTACTTTTTGCTATAATAAATATCCCCCAAAAATATATAAAAAAACATTTTTTTTCCTCAGTTTAGGCCGATACGTATTCTTCTACGTATTTTTGGTAAAAAAAAAAATCGCAATAAGCGTTCATCGGTCGGTTTTCGCAAAATTTATAGCGTTTACAAAATAAGGGATAGTTTTATTGCATTTTTATTAATTTTTTTTTTTTTACTACTAATAGCGGCGATCGGCGATTTTTTTCGTGACTGCGACAATTTGGCGGACACTTCCAACAATTTTGAAACATTTTTGGGACAATTGTCATTTTCACAGCAAAAAAATGCATTTAAATTGCATTGTTTGCTGTGGAAATGACAGTTGCAGTTTGGGAGTTAACCACAGGTGGCGCTGTAGGGGATGTGTGACCTATGTGTTGTGTTTACAACTGTAGGGGGGTGTGGCTGTAGGTGTGACGTCATCGATCGCGTCCCCCTATTACAGGGATGACGCGATCGATGCTACGGCCACAGAGAAGCACGGGGAAGCCGTGTGCACACACGGCTCTCCCCGTTCTTCCGCTCCAGGGACGGATCGCCGCGCTGCAGCGGCGATCGGGTCCGCGAATCCCGCGGTCCCGGTCCTGGAGCTTCGGACCGGGTCACGGGCGCGCGCCCGCAACCCACGGCTGGGTACTAAAATCAACGTATATGTACGTTGATGTGCCCAGCCGTGCCATTCTGCCGACGTAAATGTGCGGTAGGCGGTCCTTAAGTGGTTAATTTAATTTTTTAATTATTTTTTACATAATCCTAGAGATAAGGCAGTACTCAGAGATTAACTTTATTACTGAGTGTTCACCCTTTAAGCCCCAGGAGTGCCGCCTTATCTTTATTATTTTTTTTTTTTATTCAAATTGACCGACTTCCTCAGTGTGGAAGGGATGTAGCAATCTTGGGTTGACAATAATATTAATATTATATTATTATTTATATGATTAAAAATTACATTTTTATATAATCCTAAAGATGAGGCGGCACTCAGCGATAAAGGTTATCACAGTGTATTCCCCCCCCTTCAAGCCCCATGAGTGCCGCCTCATTTTTAGGATTATATAAAAATGTTAATTAATAATCATATAAATAATGATAATATAATATTAAAGATATTGTCAACCCAAGATTGCTACATCCCTTCCACATTGAGGAAGTCAGTCAATTTGAATAAAAAAATAATAAAAAAAATAAATAAAAATAAGGCGGCACTCGTGGAGCTTAAAGTTGATCTCTGAGTACTGATTTTTTTTTTTTTATTAAATTTGTATTAAATTGTATTGTATTTGTATTAAAATTGTATTAATTAATATAATATTAATATTATTGTCAACCCAAGATTGCTACATCCCAGCCACACTGAGGAAGTCAGTTATTAAAAAAAAAAAAAAAAAAAAATAATTATGGGCCAGATTCAGATACACTTAATTTTGCACTGCGTAATCGAAATACTCTACGCTGCCGTATTTTACCAGGCTCTACATCGAATTCTGGTAGATTTTTGCCCGTACGCTACGGCGGCCGTAGTGTATTTCTCGCCGCGTAATCGAAATACGCGGTTAGGGGGCGTGAAGCATTTAAATTAGGCGCGTCCCCGCGGCGATCGAACTGCGCAGGCTCCATTCAGAAATTTCCCGCCGTGCATTGCGCGAAATCACGTCGTTACGTCATTCGTTGTTTGGGTAGCGTCGTTTACGAACATTCCTATTCCCGGACGACTTACGTTAAAAATAACAAAAGACGTCGGAAAACGTAGAAACTCGACGCGGGAACGACGGCCATACTTAACATGGGCTGTCTAATATTAGAGCAGCAAAAAGCTGGTATAGTGTTACGCAAAAAAAAAGATGACTAAAGGTGCCGTAAGAGATTGCGATTGAAGATCGTAATCTCGGGGATCGCCGGCAAAAGCTCATTAGCATATCCCGACGCGGAAAACGACGGGAAGTCCACCCAGTGGCCGCAATTTTATTGCAGCGTAGATCCGAAGGCGTACGAACGCGTAAACCAGTCGAATTGAAGCCCGCAGCCGTCTATTCATGGTTTGAGGTTTCCGACTAGCTAGAAAACGCGCGTAATTTGAAATTACTCCAGTCTAACACCAGTTACACAGGCGTAATGGCTCTAAGAATCTGGGCCAATATATTTATATATATAATACTATGTGTGTATACAGTATATGCACTGTGGTGTATATGGGTCTGGGAGCACAGCGAAGCATAAGATGTGTATAAACCAAAAGATAAGGCGGCACTCCTGCGGCGTAAAGAGTGAACACTCAGTAATAAAGTTGATCTCTCAGTGCCGCCTTATCTCTAGGATTATGCCGATCTTATACTTTTCTGTGCTCCCGGCCCCTCTATTGTATTTAGATTTTATATATATTTATATTTATTTATGTCTATATTTATTCATTTTTTTTACATCTTCCCCAATGTGGTCGAAGGACTGAACAGCCCACTGGGATGGAATGTTATTTTTATCACCATCAAATGTCTAGATTTCCAGCAAAGTGCACACAAAAAAAAGATGGACGTCTTCATCGCCAACTGGAAACAGACAGATCGCTATTTTGCCGCAGATTGTGCGGCCGGTTCACCGAGGACAAGTAATAAATCGGGTCAGGTTTAGCGATCAGTGGGGGGAATTCCTTTTTATCACCGTAGAAATCGTGATTACACAAGCCATGAAATGAAGCCGCGAGTTGCTATTTTTTTTTTTTTCTTAAATGCAATAATTTTTTATTGTTCTCTACAGACTTTCTGTGTTCCGTCTATAAAACCAAAAATCACTTTCAGATCGGCCGCTATTTTTGTTTGTTTAGATTATTGGACTGTATTGTAATTGTACTGCCCCCCCCCTTTATAATGTAAAGTGCTGAGCAAACCTTTAGCACTATATAAATAAATCCTGTATAATAAAAATAATATATAAATCCTGTATAATAAAAATATATAAATCCTGTATAATAATAATAATATATAAATCCTGTATAATAATAATAATAATATATAAATCCTGTATAATAATAATAATAATATTATATAAATCCTGTATAATAAAAATATACAAATCCTGTATAATAAAGATATATAAATCCTGTATAATAAAGATATATAAATCCTGTATAATAATGATAAATAAATCCTGTATAATAATAATAATAATAAATAAAATCTTGTATAATAAAAATATATAAATCCTGTATAATAATAATAATATATAAATCCTGTATAATAAAAATATATAAATCCTGTATAATAATAATAATAATATATAAATCCTGTATAATAATAATAATATTATATAAATCCTGTATAATAATAATAATAATATTATATAAATCCTGTATAATAAAAATATACAAATCCTGTATAATAAAGATATATAAATCCTGTATAATAAAGATATATAAATCCTGTATAATAATGATAAATAAATCCTGTATAATAATAAATAAAATCTTGTATAATAAAAAAATATAAAAATCCTGTATAATAAAAATATATAAATTCTGTATAATAATAATATATAAATCCTGTATAATAATAATAATATTATATAAATCCTGTATAATAATAATAATAATATATAAATCCTGTATAATAAAGATATATAAATCCTGTATAATAATAATAATAATATATAACTCCTGTATAATAAAAATATATAAATCCTGTATAATAATAATAATATATAAATCCTGTATAATAATAATATTATATAAATCCTGTATAATAATAATAATAATATTATATAAATCCTGTATAATAAAAATATACAAATCCTGTATAATAAAGATATATAAATCCTGTATAATAAAGATATATAAATCCTGTATAATAATAATAATAATAATAATAAATAAAATCTTGTATAATAAAAATATATAAATCCTGTATAATAAAAATATATAAATTCTGTATAATAATGATAAATAAATCCCATATAATAATAAAGATAAATAAATCCTGTATAATAATAATAATAATAATATATAAATCCTGTATAATAAAAATATATAAATCCTGTATAATAATAATAATATATAAATCCTGTATAATAATTATAATATATAAATTATGTATAATAAAAATATATAAATCCTGTATAATAATAATAATAATAATAATAATATTATATAAATCCTGTATAATAAAAATATACAAATCCTGTATAATAAAGATATATAAATCCTGTATAATAATGATAAATAAATCATGTATAATAATAATAATAATAAATAAAATCTGGTATAAAAAAAATATATAAATCCTGTATAATAAAAATATATAAATTCTGTATAATAATGATAAATAAATCCCATATAATAATAAAAATAAATAAATCCTGTATAATAATAATAATATATAAATCCTGTATAATTAAAAATATATAAATCCTGTATAATATATATATATATATATATATATATATATATATATATATATATGCGCAACTAACCAGGGTAAAGAAATACATAGGGCCAGATTCACAGAGCCCTTACTCCTGTCTATCTCGCGTTAGACTGGAGTACTTTCGAATTACGCGCGTTTTTTCACTACTCTGAAACCTCAAACCATGAAAATACGGCTGCGGGCTTCAATTCGACTGGTTTACGCGTTCGTACGCCTTCGGATCTACGCTGCAATAAAATTGCGGCCGCTGGGTGGAGTTCCCGTCGTTTTCCGCGTCGGGGTATGCTAATGAGCTTTTGCCGACTATCCACGAAATTACGAGCGTCATTCGCAATCTCTTACGGCATCTTTAGTCATCTTTTTGCTGCGTAGCACTATACCAGCTTTTTGCTGGTCTAATATTAGACAGCCCACCTTAAGTATGGCTGTCGTTCCCGCGTCGAATATCAACGTTTTTCGACGTCTTTTTGACGTAAAACGTCCTGGAATAGAAATGTCCGTAAACGACGCTACTAAAGCAACGAATGACGTATCGACGCGATTTCGCGCAATGCACGGCGGGAAATTTCTGAACATGCTCATGCGCAGTTCGATCGCCGCGGGGACGCGCCTAATTTAAATGCTTCACGCCCCCTAATCGCGTATTTCGATTACGCGGCGAGAAATACACTACGCCGCCGTACCGTAAGGAACAAAATCTACCAGAATTCGTCGTACAGCCAGGTAAAATACGGCAGCGTAGTAGTATCTCTGATACTCTGCGCCAATGTAATTGTATCTGAATCTGGCCCCCTAGAATTTAAGCGGATGCGATATTCTTGTGCTAAAGGTGCCGATAATGGCTGACAAATGACAATAAATTCATACTAAATAAAATTCATGATATTAATTAAAAACTTGAATACAAAAATATAATACAAAAATATATATTTTTATATAATATATAAAAAAAAAAATTCTATTGAAAACCCATTTTTGGTTTTCGTACCAAAATTTCCAAGTCGGTGCACCTCTATTTAAAATATAACTGTTATTATAATTATTATTAATAATAATACTAATAATAATAGAACCTTGTGTGCAGATATGTATTCCATTTAGAGTATAAGTTCTCTAACTTTTTTTTTATATATATATATATATATATATATTTTTTTTTTTGTATTTTCACAATGATATGCCAACCTGTGGCCTTTCCTAAATAGGAAAATGTATAGATAAGTCAAGATTTGCACTAGAGACTTTTAATAGTTCAGGTTAATTCTCTTTTTTTTTTTATTATGTCAAAGTGCTAACCTTGTTAATCAATCTCTCTCTCTCTCTCTCTTTATATCCAACTTCTTATTTTCTGTTTGAATATTTTTATTGAAGGTTTTCACAAAGATTAAAAAAATTACAATAAGGATTTTTAAACAATAAGCAATTTACACAACATGTAGAGCTCATATCTTTTTTCTTTTTTTAATGCCTTTATATATCTTTAACTATTCTTTTTAAAACCCTCAGAAATAATCACAGCCCTTTTTATTAAATTAAATTAAATTACCCTCTTGTGCTTAATTACTTTTTATATATATATATATATATATATATATATAAATAAAGGTGGAGAGCCCTACTGTAATATATATATTTATATATATAAAATAGTTTGTCTTTAGAGAAAAAGCAAATACAAAAAAAAAAAAAAAGGAACTCTCACTTAAATAAGCTACAATAAATCACTATAACAAAATCACATTAAACAGCCCCCTCAATTAATTATTTACACGGCCGTG
>CM056060.1:157218607-157315472 GCA_029574335.1 Rana kukunoris
CTGTATAAGGAACAGGAAGTGAGCTGTATAAGGAAACAGGAAGTGAGCTGTATAAGGAAACAGGAAGTGGGCCGTATAAGGAAACAGGACGCGGGTCGTATAAGGAAACAGGAAGTGAGCTGTATAAGGAAACAGGAAGTGGGCTGTATAAGGAAACAGGACGTGGACTGTATAAGGAAACAGGACGTGGACTGTATAAGGAAACAGGACGTGGACTGTATAAGGAAACAGGACGTGGGCTGTATAAGGAAACAGGAAGTGAGCTGTATAAGGAAACAGGAAGTGAGCTGTATAAGGAAACAGGAAGTGAGCTGTATAAGGAAACAGGAAGTGGGCTGTATAAGGAAACAGGAAGTGGGCTGTATAAGGAAACAGGAAGTGGGCTGTATAAGGAAACGGGACGTGGGCTGTATAAGGAAACGGGACGTGGGCTGTATAAGGAAACAGGACGTGGACTGTATAAGGAAACAGGAAGTGGACTGTATAAGGAAACAGGACGTGGACTGTATAAGGAAACAGGAAGTGGACTGTATAAGGAAACAGGAAGTGGACTGTATAAGGAAACAGGAAGTGGGCTGTATAAGGAAACAGGAAGTGGGCTGTATAAGGAAACAGGAAGTGAGCTGTATAAGGAAACAGGAAGTGAGCTGTATAAGGAAACAGGAAGTGGGCTGTATAAGGAAACAGGAAGTGAGCTGTATAAGGAAACAGGAAGTAGGCTGTATACGGAAACGGGAAGTGGGCTGTATAAGGAAACGGGACGTAGGCTGTATAAGGAAACGGGACGTGGGCTGTATAAGGAAACAGGAAGTGGACTGTATAAGGAAACATGAAGTGGGCTGTATAAGGAAACAGGAAGTGGGCTGTATAAGGGATTTACTGGCAGAAAAAGAATGTTTTACTATCCAAACATAAAACAACAAGGGCAGAAGATTTTATAGATGGAAAGATGAAAAAATGACTGAAGTTGCGCTTTAAATGAATACTTGGATTATAATTGAATTTCTTATTCCATAGTTTAGTGTCCCTTGAATTGCTCTCATAATAACAGGATATTAATGGTTATATAAAGGATGAATGCCAATCATAGATAAGAAGTGTGATTGCAGAATAAAAGTATACAATGTATCAGAAACATAAAACCTTCATATATAAGATGCTGATAAGAAGGAATGATGTGATCATGAAATCCCGTGCCGGAGATAAAACCCGACGTGTCACGTCACATGTCCAATGTAAACAAGAGAGTACCTCAAATATTTGGCGAGTTTGAAATCAGAACTGCGGAGCCCCCTTCTGTGTTCGGAATCTGACATGTCGATCCGTCGGGTCGCCTCGGGTTGATGGCGGGCTGCCCATCACCTGTCTCGGAGATCAGAGCCGCATTCCGCGGTGAATGATCTCTTGAGTGTCGGCACCGCTTACGGTGCAAAACTCGCATTGGAAAAGAGGGTCATGTGCCCCCCCCCCCCAAAAAAAAAACAACAACTCAAGTTTGTGGAGAAAGTAATAATGATCATAGTAAAAAAAAAAAAAAATCTCAAAATGATGAATAAGTGCTTCCCCCAATCACACACTAACAAGATAAACAATAAGTGCACAACAGTGACCCCTAGTGGGAGTATCAAAATATAACACTTATAACGTGTAAATAAATACAACAAAGTCCATATAAGTGACTTATTTACAAGTTATAGGTGTTATATTTATCACTCCCACTAGGGGTCACCGTTGTGCACTTATTGTTTATATCATCATATGTGTGTGATTTGGGGAAGTGCTTTTTCAATTTTCATCTTTCATCATTTTTTTATTTAATAATGATCATATTGTTTTAAAGTGCATTTAACCACTCGGCTGCCCACTGGCGGACATCGAGTTTACGGGTCCCAGCAGATGGGCACAGTGAGGCTGCAGATGGGCACAGTGAGGCTGCAGATGGGCACAGTGAGGACGCAGATGGGCACATTGAGGACGCAGATGGGCACAGTGAGGCTGCAGATGGACACAGTGAGGCTGCAGATGGGCACAGTGAGGACGCAGATGGGCACAGTGAGGCTGCAGATGGGCACAGTGAGGACGCAGATGGGCACAGTGAGGCTGCAGATGGACACAGTGAGGCTGCAGATGGGCACAGTGAGGACGCAGATGGGCACAGTGAGGCTGCAGATGGGCACAGTGAGGCTGCAGATGGGCACAGTGAGGCCGCAGATGGGCACAGTGAGGCCGCAGATGGGCACAGTGAGGCCGCAGATGGGCACAGTGAGGCTGCAGATGGGCACAGTGAGGCTGCAGATGGGCACAGTGAGGCTGCAGATGGACACAGTGAGGCTGCAGATGGACACAGTGAGGCTGCAGATGGGCACAGTGAGGCTGCAGATGGGCACAGTGAGGCTGCAGATGGACACAGTGAGGCTGCAGATGGACACAGTGAGGCTGCAGATGGACACAGTGAGGCTGCAGATGGGCATTGTTGACCCTCTTTTCCACTTGCAGTAGCTGCTACATTCTCACCCTAGGCTTATACTCGAGTCAATAATTTTTCCCGGTTTTTTTTTTGGTGGTAAAATTAGGTGCCTCGGCTTATATTCGGGTATATACGGTATTTATATGTAAAGCGCTGTGTAAACTGAAGGCGCTGTATAAGGACCTGTAATACATAAATACATCTTGGCTGTCATTTCTCTAATAGAGGAATCCCTCCGATCGAAGTTTCTGCACATGCGTTTTCAGTGCATCCTCCTGTGTAGGAAGGCGAGAAAGAACTCTGATTAGAGAAAAGTTCCCGCAGCTCAGAACGCTCTGCGGATTTCCTGTACACGTGGCTGCAGTGCCCCCTCCTGGTGACGACAGACAACTGCTTTTCAGCCTTACATTCAAAGCTTGTTGCTTAAAAGTCAAATCTTTTTTTTATTTTTTTTAGATTTCTTAGAACCCCCCAAACATTATATATAAAAAAAATTCTAACACCCTAGAGAATAAAATGGCGGTCGTGGCAATACTTTGTGTCACACCGTATTTGCGCAGCGGTCTTACAAGCGCACTTTTTTGGGGAAAAATACACTTTTTTTAATAAAAATATAAGACAACAGTAAAGTTATCCCAATTTTTTTTATATATTGCGAAAGATAAAGTTACGCCGAGTAAATTGATACCCAACGCGCCACGCTTCAAAATTGCGCACCGCTCGTGGAATGGCGACAAACTTTGACCCTTGAAATTCTCCATAGGCGACGTTTATAAATTTGTACAGTTTTGAGTTACAGAGGAGGTCTAGGGCTAGAATTATTGCTCTCGATCGCGGCGATACCTCACTTGTGTGGTTTGAATACCGTTTACATGTGCGGGCGCTGCTCACGTATGCGTTCGTTTCTGCGTGCAAGCTCGGCGGGGCGGGCGCATTTTCAATTTTTTATTACTTATTAAAAAATTTACGCAAAGATCAAAAAGACCTCAGATCTCACATTTACACTAAAATGCAATAAAAAAAAAACAGTTATGCATTATAGTGTCTATCAGTGCCAACTCTCAGTGCCCATCAGTGATCCTTTTCAGTGCCCATCAGTGCCAACTCTCAGTGCCCATCAGTGATCCTTTCCAGTGCCCATCAGTGCCAACTCTCAGTGCCTATCATTTCCGCCTATCCATGTCCATAAGTTCTGCCTATCGGTGCCACCTTTCAGTTCCCAACAGTGCTACATATTAATGCCTCCTCATCAGTGCCTGCCATAATTGCCACTTTTCAGTGCTACATATTAGTGCTTCCTAATCAGTGCCTATCAGTGCTGCATATTAGTGCTTCCTAATCAGTGCCCATTAATGCCACCTTTCAGTGCCCATCAGTGCTGCATATTAGTGCCTCCTCATCAGTGCCTGCCATTACTGCTTATCTGTGCCACCTATCAGTGTCCATAATTGCCACTTTTCAGTGCTACATATAAGTGCTTCCTAATCAGTGCCGCCTATCCATTGCCACCTTTCAGTGCCCATCAGTGCTGCATATTAATGCCTCCTCATCAGTGCCTGCCATTATTGCCTATCTGTGCTGCCTATCAGTGCCACCTTTCAGTGCTGCATATTAGTGCTTCCTAATCAGTGCAAGCCTATCAATGCCACCTTTCAGTGCCCACCAGTGCTGCATATTAGTGCTTCCTAATCAGTGCCCATTAATGCCACATTTCAGTGCCCATCAGTGCTGCATATTATTGCTTCCTAATCAGTGGCCATTAATGCCACCTTTCAGTGCCCATCAGTGCTGCATATTAGTGCCTCTTCATCAGTGCCTGCCATTACTGCCCATCTGTGCCACCTATCAGTGTCCAAAGTGCCACTTTTCAGTGCTACATATTAGTGCCGCCTATCCATTGCCACCTTTCAGTGCCCATCAGTGTTGCATATTAGTACCTTATCAGTGTTGAGTATTAGAGCCCTTTTCACACTGGTGCGTTTTTGCGCTATTAACCCCTTAAGGACCGCCTCCTGCACATTTACGTCAGCAGAATGGCACGGCTGGGCACATCAACGTATATATACGTTGGTTCTAGTGCCCAGCCATGGGTCACGGGCGCGTGCCCGCGGCGCGCTCCCGTGACCCGGTCCGAAGCTCCGGGACCGCGGGACTCGCGGACCCGATCGCTGCTGGAGTGCGGCGATCGGCCCCCGGAGCTGAAGAACGGGGGGAGAGCCGTGTGTAAACACACCTTCCCCGTGCTTCACTGTGGCGGCTGCATCGATCGCGTCATCCCTGTTATAGGGGGACGCGATCGATGACGTCACACCTACAGCCACACCCCCCTACAGTTCTAAACACACACAGGGAACACACAAATCCTACAGCGCCCCCTTGTGGTTAACTCCCAAACTGCAACTGTCATTTTCACAGTAAACAGTGCAATTTAAATGCATTTTTTGCTGTGAAAATGACAATTGTCCCAAAAATGTGTCAAAAATTGTCCGAAGTGTCCGCCATATTGTCGCAGTCACGAAAAAAAAATCGCTGATCGCCGCTATTAGTAGTAAAAAAAATAAAAAAAAATAATAAAAATGCCATAAATCTATCCCTTATTTTGTAAACGCTATAAAGTTTGCGAAAACCAACCGATAAACGCTTATTGCGATTTTTTTTTACCAAAAATACGTAGAAGAATACGTATCGGCCTAAACTGAGGAAAAAAAATGTTTTTTTATATATATTTTTGGGGGATATTTATTATAGCAAAAAGTAAAAAATATTGCATTTTTTTTAAAATTGTCGCTCTATTTTTGTATATAGCGCAAAAAATAAAACCCGCAGAGGTGATCAAATACCACCAAAAGAAATCTCTATTTGTGGGGGGAAAAAGGACGCCAATTTTGTTTGGGAGCCACGTCGCACGACCGCGCAATTGTCAGTTAAAACGACGCAGCGCCGAATCGCAAAAAGGGGGCAAGGTCCTTTACCTGCATTTTGGTCCGGGTCTTAAGTGGTTAAAACGCTCATAAAACGCTCCCCATGGCCCTCTCCATTGCAATGAATTAAAAACCGCTGTAAAAACGCGCTAAAACCGGAGCGTTAAAATCACGTTTTTAATTCATTTCAATGGAGAGGGGCATGGGGGAGCGTTTTATGAGCGCTATTTTTACCGCGAAAACGCACCAGTGTGAAAGGGCCCTTAGTGCAGCCTCATCAGTGATGGAGAAAAAAATTACTTATTTGCCAAATTTAATAACAAAAACTAAAGAAAAACTTTTTTTTTTTTTTTTTTTTAATTTTCGGTATTTTTTCCGTTTGGTTAAAAAAAACAATAAAAAAAACAGCGATGAATAAATATCACCAAAAGAAATCTCTATTAATCTAAAAAAAAAAAAAGATACAAATTTAGTTTGGGTGCAGTGTAGCACGACCGCGCAATTGTCATTCAAAGTGCGACAGCGCTGAAAGCTGAAAACTGGCCTGGGCAGGAAAGGGGGGTAAAAGTGCCCCCCCCCCCCCCGGTATGGAAGGTGTTAATAAATGAATCTGAAACTGAATCAATGTTATCCTCGCTGCGCTTCTCTACCAACGAGGACCGATGTGTGAATAATTTGGTTAATCACTCGCCGGCTCACCGCGGGCGGCGCAGGCAGGCGTGGCGACGTACTGCTACATCGACCAACGGGTGATCGCCACCACGATCGGCCCGGGGGGAGATCACGCGATCCTCGGATATCTCATGGCGGGGTCACCGCTACTTCATTCCCACAGAACAAGGAAGACTGCAAACCGCAGGGACACAATATTTCAGAAATACCCAAACCCGTCACCAGGGGGAGCTCTGCGCCTGCTGCTCACGACATCCAACGATAGGCAAAGAATGAACCACATAATCAATATAATGATCAATACAATCAGCAACGGTGTCAAAATATTGGAGAGGATCGCGTGAGCTCCATCGATCGATATTCTGGGCGCTTCGTCTGAATCCTTCCAATAAAAATCGATCCGGAGAATATTATTATTTTTACACTTTTATCCACTTCCTGCCCGGGGGGAAATTTTTACATTTTTCACACAAATTATAATTTGAATATTTTTTATTTTATTTTTTGCAAGAAAATTACTCGTAAAAATCATTTAGAGCCCTTTCACACTGGTGCGTTTTTGCTGTAAAAATAGCGCTATTAAAACGCCCCCCCATGCAAGGGTGGATCCAGAGTCTAGTCTCGGGAGGGGCACTGCCAGAAAATAAGGTGTTGCTTACAGAGCTCAATTAGGTGTCCGATGTGTCCGCTGCAATGTTGCAGTACCGCTAAAAAATCAATGATTGTCGCCATTACTAGTAAAAAATATTTAAATATAAATGCCATAAATCTATCCCATAGTTTCTAGACGATTGTCAGAGACTGCAGACATGGTACAAGAGAAGGTCAGAGAATGCAGACATATTACAAGAGATGGTCAGAGACTGCAGACGTGGTACAAGAGATGGTCAGAGACTGCAGATATAGTACAAGAGATGGTCAGAGAATGCAGACATGGTACAAGAGATGGTCAGAGACTGCAGATATAATACAAGAGATGGTCAGAGAATGCAGACATGGTACAATAGATGGTCAGAGAATGCAGACATGGTGCAAGAGATGGTCAGAGACTGCAGACATGGTACAAGAAATGGTCAGAGACTGCAGACATGGTACAAGAGATGGTCAGAGACTGCAGACGTGGTACAGCGGATGGTCAGAGACTGCAGGCATGGTACAAGGGATGGTCAGAGACTGCAGGCATGGTACAAGAGATGGTCAGAGACTGCAGACGTGGTACAAGAGATGGTCAGAGACTGCAGGCATGGTACAAGGGATGGTCAGAGACTGCAGGCATGGTACAAGGGATGGTCAGAGACTGCAGGCATGGTACAAGGGATGTTTAGAGACCGAAGACATGGTATAAGAGATCAATGCAGCCTCATCAGTGCCCATCATTGCAGCCTCACTGTGCATATGAACGCAGCCCCACCTTTGTATACAAATTCAGTCCACTTTTGTATATTAATGCAGTCCCACTTTTGTTTATCAATGCAGCCCCACCTTTGTATATAAATCCAGTCCCACCTTTGTATATAAATCCAGTCCCACCTTTGTATATAAATCCAGTCCCACTTTTGTCTATGAATCCAGTCCCACTTTTGTCTATGAATCCAGTCCCACTTTTGTCTATGAATCCAGTCCCACTTTTGTCTATGAATCCAGCCCCACTTTTGTCTATTAATGCAGCCACACTGTGCATGGCACTCACCATGGCATTACCTCGATCACACACAGCAGGTATCTCCTCTCCCGACGTGTGTCATGGAACAAACAGGAGCTGTAGGTCTGTGTTCGGCAGGGCAGTGTGCTCTAGCAAGGTCCCCCCTAGACAGGCTTGTGTGATAGACAAAACACTGATTCAATCAGTGTTCCATCTCCATCTACTATCACACGAGCAGGTCTAGCACAGGCAGCACAGCCCAACACAGATCCAGCTCTCACACACAGCCAAAGATGCCCAATGTTATACACGCAGGAGAGAGGGGAGCACTGCAGTCAGCTACAGCTCAAAGCAGCCTTAGGACAGGCAGCCTACCGGCCCTGGTGATGAGAGAGAGAGAGCGAGAGACTCGGCAGCGGCAGCTGCAGGCAGGCCCGGACTGGGACAAAAAATAGGCCTGGGCATTTTAGACTGAGGGGGGGGGGAGAAAGAAAGATAGATAAAGATAAAAAGAAAGAAAGGAAGGAAGATAGATTGATAGATAGATAAAAAGCAACAAGAAAGATAGATAGATAAACAAGAAAGATAGATAAAGATAGAAAGCAAGAAGGGAAGGAAGGAAGATAGATAAAGAAAGAAGGGAAGATAGATAGATAGATAGAGAAGGAAGGAAGACAGATACAGAAAGAAAGATAGATAAAGATAGAAAGAAAGAAGAGAAGGAAGGAAGATAGATCAAGATAAATAGATAGATAGATAGATAGATAGATAGATATAGATAGACAGTGGCGGTGCATCTATAGAGGGCGCCGGAGCGCCGCCCCCTCTGGCTCAGCCGCGACAATGGGCACAGTGGCGACGATGGGCACAGTGGCGACATTGGGCACAGTGGCAACAATTAAAGGGCACAGGGGCATCAATTGGCACAGTGGCGACAATTGATGGCACAGTGGCTGCGTTTGATGGCATGGCACAGTGGTGACACTTGATGGCACAGTGGCTGTGTTTGATGGCATGGCACAGTGGCGACAATTGATGGCACAGTGGCTGCGTTTGATGGCATGGCACAGTGGTGACAATTGATGGCACAGTGGCTGTGTTTGATGGCATGGCACAGTGGCGACAATTGATGGCACAGTGGCTGTGTTTGATGGCATGGCACAGAGGTGACAATTGATGGCACAGTGGCTGTGTTTGATGGCATGGCACAGTGGTGACAATTGATGGCACAGTGGCTGTGTTTGATGGCATGGCACAGAGGTGACAATTGATGGCACAGTGGCTGTGTTTGATGGCACAGTGGCTGCGTTTGATGGCATTGCACAGTGGTGACAATTGATGGGCCCAGTGGCTGCGTTTGATGGGCACAGTGAGGCTGCAATTGTTTTTGTTTTTTTTAATTTGCGCCCACCAAAAATTTTGAGCACCAGCCGCCATTGTAGATATCTATCTAGCTAGATAGATTATTATCTATCTATCTACAGTGGCAGCTGGTGGGGGGGGGGGGTGCAAACGAAAAAAAAAAAGAGAAAAAAGAGAGAGAGAAAGAAAGAAAGGTGAAGAGAGAGCGAGAGAGAAGGGAATGAGGGGCACCCCATATATCAGTGTACAGTACTCACTCAGAGGCAGGAGGGACTGACTGGATGGATGGATATCAGACTCCATCTTTCCTTTCTGATTGCTGGGCTTGAATCTTCCCGCCCACATCCCTTAGGCAGCAGAACAGTGTCCGTCGGGCGGGGCAGACACGGGAGGAGAAGAAGAGAGGAGAGGGAGGAGTAGAAGCAGCTCCTCTCCTCTAACTGGCCGTGGGGGCAGCAAGGGGAGGGGAGAAGTGTCAGAGCTGGCTATGATACCCCAGCTGATCTATCTCTATCTGGCGCTGTGTTGGTGGTGTACACCCCTGGGGAGACGTGACATATGCGGGCCGCAATTTTACCACGTTTTTAATTCATTTCAATGGGGGGGCATGGGGGGGCCTTTTTAATAGTGCTATTTTTACCGCGAAAACGCACCAGTGTGAAAGGGCCCTTAAACATTATGGCCTGGATCCACAACAACTTTTACAGCGGCGTATCTCGTGCCGTTGTACGTCGGCAGAATGGCGCGGCTGCACAAAACAACGCACCTGTTATAAAACGTGCTTTGAATTTGACGCCGTGCGGGCGAGCAAGCCCACCGCGTGCTCTGTGAGCGTACCCGCGGGTCCCGCAGACTCGATGTCCGTCGGACGCCCACGATCGTGACGTGCAGCCGCAGAACGGGGGGATTCCTGTGTAAACAAGGCATTTCCCTGTTCTGCCTAGCAACATGACACACTAAAACCCTTCATCGCCCCCTAGTGGATAACCCCTTCCCTGCCAGTGACAGTTACACAGTAATCAGTGCATTTTTATAGCCCCGATCGCTGTATAAATGACAATGGTCCCAAAAAAGCGTCAATAATTCTTTCAGTATTAGTTTATCAGTGCTGGATAAGGGCTGCCATCATCCCTGTAATTAGTAAATGATATCAAAGTATCTCTTAGAATGTGAGATACATTCTTCATAATAGGAATAAAAGTGATGAAAACATTTAATTTATTAAAAGGGATAGTGTAAAAAAAAAAAAGTTAAATAAATAAGAATAATAAAAAAGAAAAAAGTGAAAAAAAAGAAAAAAAAAGTAAAAGTAAAACAAATAGTAAAAAAGAAAAAAGAAAAATAAATAAAAATAATAAAAAAGAAAAAAGTAAAATAAGAATATAAAAAAGTAAAATAAATAAGAATAAAAAAGAAAAAAATTAAAATAATAATATTAAAAAAGAAAAGAGTAAAATAAATAAGAATATAAAAAAGTAAAATAAATAAGAATATAAAAAAGTAAAAT
Organism: Rana kukunoris; assembly: GCA_029574335.1. Classification (NCBI taxonomy): domain Eukaryota; kingdom Metazoa; phylum Chordata; class Amphibia; order Anura; family Ranidae; genus Rana; species Rana kukunoris. The sequence continues at coordinate 157,229,179 of CM056060.1, forward strand.
AAATAAGAATAATAAAAAAGAAAAAAGTGAAATAAATAAGAATAATAAAAAAGAAAAAAGAGTAAAAGAAAAAAAATATAAAAAAAAAGTAAAATAAATAAGAATAATAAAAAAAGAAAACAGTAAAAATAAATAAGAATAATAAAAAAGTAAAATAAGAATAAAAAAAGGTAAAATAAATAAGAATAAAAAAGAAAAAGGTAAAATAAGAATAGTAAAAAATAAAAAGTAAAATAAATAAGAATAAAAAAAAGTAAAATAAATAAAAATTAATAAAAAAGAAAAAAAAGAGTAAAATAAATAAAAATATAAAAAAAAGTAAAATAAATAAGAATAAAAATATAAAAACAGTAAAATAAATAAGAATAATAAAAAGAGTAAAATAAAATAAGAAATTAAATAAGTAAAATAAATCAGAATAATAAAATAAATAATAATGAAAAAAAAAACGAGAAAATAAGAAAATAAGCGAAAGTTCCCCATCCCTCCGCGCTCATGAGCAGAAAGGAACACGCACGCAAATCCCGCCCACATATGTAAATCGAGTTCAAACCACACAAGTGAGGTATCGCCGCGATCGTTAGAGTGAGAGCGATAATTCTAGCCCTCGATCTCCCCTGTAACTCAAAACTGGTCAAATATAGAAATTTCTCGGTACCGCAGTTTGTCGCCATTCCACGGGCGGGCGCAATTATAAAGCGCGACGTGTCGGGTATCTATTTATTCGGTGTGACATCATCTTTCACATTTTACAAAAAAAAATTGGGGTAAAAATCGCGTTTTGATTTTTATTTGAATTCACTAAAATTTATTTTCTCCATAAATATTGCTTTGAAAAGACCGCTGCGCAAATACTGCGCGACATCAAATATCGCAACGATCGCCGATTTATTCTCTAGGGTCTCTGCTAGAAAAACATTTATCATTTTTGGGGGTTTCCAAGTCATTGACACTTGTAAATAAAAGAGGCCGGCGGGGGTCAGCGAGTGGTTTTGGGGAAATGGGGGCAGGAAGTTTGTTACACCGGCTCCTCTGATTGGCCGATTTCCTTCTAATCGATACCAGAGAGGAGGGAAGAGGCTCGAAGCGCAGAAGACGGGGAGAGTCTTTGTAGATACAAGAAACACGAGTGGCCCCGCCCCTCGCAGAGTGACTCCTCCCACGGTGGCCGGGACTTACAGTAAATCGGTGATGAAAGTCAGTTCCTGTTTCAATGATTGAGGAGGGGGGGGGGGAGGGGTGGTGTGGGGGCTCTAAAATCCCCCAAAACCACAAAAAAAAAAACACATGTATGTTCCTCGGTCTCCGATTCTCTACAAAGGGGCCCCACCATCTGCCCAGAGACACCGTCCCCATCCGACCTTCCCTTCCGTCTTGCACCGGCTCCTCGCCTGCACTAAAATGTCTTCCTCTGATATCACCGCACACTGTGAGCTTCTCACCATGTGCATTAGAAGCTGCAGCAGCCACCCGCCGCCCATGATCTGCCTGCATTGCATAGAGAGGAGCAGAGACTTGGTGATGGCCCGGCCCGGTGGTGGTGGATTCTCCTTTCTCCTCCAATAGCAGCCCGCTGAGAACTCGCCTCCATCTCCGCATGGTGCCGCTGGGGAGGGGAGTCCTGTCACATGACACAAGATGAGCAGGAGAAGATGCATTTACCACCCCCCCCCCCCCCAGGGGGCGACGTGCTGTGATAAGGTCTGAGCGGAGCATACAGAGGGTGGGCGGAGCAACTAAGCCCCAGACCTCCCCCAAGAGCCCCTCAACATTCTCCTTCACCCACCTTCCTCTAGTAGAGCCCCTCCCCCCCAAGATCCCTTTAGTTCCATGTAACTGAGATCAGTGACACAGGGACATGTTGCCTTTCGGGGCGCCACCAAATCAGGGACATGTTGCCTTTCGGGGCGCCACCAAATCAGGGACATGTTGCCTTTCGGGGCGCCACCAAATCAGGGACATGTTGCCTTTCGGGGCGCCACCAAATCAGGGACATGTTGCCTTTCGGGGCGCCACCAAATCAGGGACATGTTGCCTTTCGGGGGCGCCACCAAATCAGGGACATGTTGCCTTTCGGGGGCGCCACCAAATCAGGGACATGTTGCCTTTCGGGGCGCCACCAAATCAGGGACACCTTTAGCCAAATATTTCTGCACTTTTTTTTTTTCTTAGTTTCTGTATTTTTTTTGTAAATATGTAATTATTCTCCTTCATTGATGTGTGATGATGAGGCGGCACTGATAGGCTGCACTGACATGCCTCACTGGTGGGCACTGATGAGATGGCACTGACACCCACCACTAATGGGCACTGATGAGATGGCACTGATATGCTGCACTGACATGCACCACTGATGGCCACTGATGAGACGGCAGCGATAGGCTGCACTGATGGGCACTGATAGGCAGCATTGATATGCAACACTGATGAGACAGCACTGATGGGTACTAATAGGGGGCACTGATGAGACGGCACTGATGGGCTTTGATAGGCGGCACTGATATGCAACACTGATGAGACAGCACTGATGGGTACTAATAGGGGGCACTGATGGGCTTTGATAGGCGGCACTGATATGCAACACTGATGAGACAGCACTGATGGGTACTAATAGGGGGCACTGAGGGGTTTTGATAGGCGGCACTGATATGCAACACTGATGAGACAGCACTGATGGGTACAAATAGGGGGCACTGATAGGCTGCAATGAAGGGCACTGATGAGACGGCACTGATGGACATTGTTAAGTGACACTGACATGCACCACTGATGGGCACTGATGAGACGGCAGTGATAGGCTGCACTGACGGGCACTGATAGGCGGCACTGACTTGCACCACTGAGTGAGTGAGAAACTTGTATAGCGCAACACAAATGCGAACTGAATCGCCTCGGGGCGCTTAGTATCCATCCCCTGGGTAAGTTTTAGCCCTCAGAAGAGCAGAGTTTTGATCTTTCTTATGAAGGTCAGGTGGTTCTCCTCCAACCGGATGCTGGTTGGTAGAGCGTTCCATAGTCTGGGCCCTTGGACCGCAAATCTTCTTTCTCCTTTGGACTTGTACTTGGCTTTCGGTATCTGGAGGAGATTTTGGTCGGTGGATCGCAGAACGCAATTGGGATTGTGAGCTTTTATTTTATCGCATAGATAATGGGGGGCATTCCCATGGATACATCTATGTGTTAGACAGAGAGCTTTAAAAGTAATTACTGGTAACCAGTGATCTCAGTGAAGGGATCTCAGTGAAGGGATCTCAGTGAAGGGATCTCAGTGAAGGGCTCTCAGTGAAGGGTTCTCAGTGAAGGGCTCTCAGTGAAGGGATCTCAGTGAAGGGATCTCAGTGAAGGGATCTCAGTGAAGGGCTCTCAGTGAAGGGATCTCAGTGAAGGGATCTCAGTGAAGGGATCTCAGTGAAGGGCTCTCAGTGAAGGGCTCTCAGTGAAGGGCTCTCAGTGAAGGGATTTCAGTGAAGGGATCTCAGTGAAGGGCTCTCAGTGAAGGGCTCTCAGTGAAGGGCTCTCAGTGAAGGGATCTCAGTGAAGGGATCTCAGTGAAGGGATCTCAGTGAAGGGCTCTCAGTGAAGGGATCTCAGTGAAGGGCTCTCAGTGAAGGGATCTCAGTGAAGGGCTCTCAGTGAAGGGATCTCAGTGAAGGGCTCTCAGTGAAGGGATCTCAGTGAAGGGCTCTCAGTGAAGGGATCTCAGTGAAGGGATTTCAGTGAAGGGATCTCAGTGAAGGGCTCTCAGTGAAGGGCTCTCAGTGAAGGGCTCTCAGTGAAGGGATCTCAGTGAAGGGATCTCAGTGAAGGGATCTCAGTGAAGGGCTCTCAGTGAAGGGATCTCAGTGAAGGGCTCTCAGTGAAGGGATCTCAGTGAAGGGCTCTCAGTGAAGGGATCTCAGTGAAGGGCTCTCAGTGAAGGGATCTCAGTGAAGGGATCTCAGTGAAGGGCTCTCAGTGAAGGGATCTCAGTGAAGGTCTCTCAGTGAAGGGATCTCAGTGAAGGGCTCTCAGTGAAGGGATCTCAGTGAAGGGCTCTCAGTGAAGGGCTCTCAGTGAAGGGATCTCAGTGAAGGGATCTCAGTGAAGGGATCTCAGTGAAGGGCTCTCAGTGAAGGGATCTCAGTGAAGGGCTCTCAGTGAAGGGATCTCAGTGAAGGGCTCTCAGTGAAGGGATCTCAGTGAAGGGATCTCAATGAAGGGATCTCAGTGAAGGTGAGATTGATTCCCAGGGTTTTTTCCCAGTCACAAGTCTAGCGGCCGTGTTTTGAACGACTTGCAGACGAGCGATTTGGTACTTGGGGAGTCCGAGGTAAAGGGCATTTGCATAGTCCAGTCTGGAGTTTACAATCGCTCCCACCACGACTGCTATGTCTTCCTTGGGAATAAATGGAGTAAGTCTGCGTAGTAGGCGCAGCAGATGGTGAGATCCGCTGACTACTGACCCTATTTGTGTGTCCATTGTCATGTAGGAGTCAAAGATGACTCCGAGACTTTTGACTTTGGCGCTAGGGGTGATGATTTTGCCCAGAATGGCCGGGGGGGTGTCCAAGTTGTTGTAAGTTGATTCTTACGCTTGGGGTGAAACAGGAGAAGTTCTGTTTTGGAGCTGTTGAGTTTAAGATAACTCTTTGTCATGCAGTTCGAGGAGAGGCGTGTCTCTAGATTGAGGTGATGATCCTTTTTGTTGCAGATGCGAAAATACAGTTGCGTGTCGTCTGCATATGAGTGATAAAGCAGTTTTTGGCTGCTGATGATTTCAAAGAGCGGGCGAAGATAGATGTTGAAGAGAACCGGCGACAGAGGGGATCCTTGAGGGACTCCGCATGATGGGCACTGATGAGAGAGCAGCGATAGGCGGCACTGACAGGCTGCACTGGTGGGCACTTATGAAATGGCACTGGTGGGCACTTATGAGATGGCACTGGTGGGCACTGATGAGTAGCACTGGTGGGCACTGATGAGTAGCACTGGTGGGCACTGATGAGTAGCACTGGTGGGCACTGATGAGTAGCACTGGTGGGCACTGATGAGTAGCACTGGTGGACGCTGTTGGGGCTGCACTGATAATCAGGTCACCAGTCATCAGTCCCCCTGTGTGGATTGGCCAGTTGTGGGCTCTTCTCTCCTCCTCACACGCTGTCAGCCTGAAGAGAGGATTGGCTGGTGATGTACAGTGCAGCTCACAGCAGCCTCGGGAGAGAAGTAGCCCTGAGACTTCTGCTCAGAAAACACGTTGTGCCCAGAGAACCGGACAGGGAATTCCAGTGTCAGACGTACGAGATCATTTCACAAATCAATGGAACATGAAAGGAGTGTCCTTGTGTGGGGGGGGGGGGGACTACAGAAGTGCAGGTTGATGGCTCGTGTGCTGTAGTTGCCCTCCCCCTGTGGGAGGATGTGAGGAACTCACCCCCCTCCTCCTCCCTTCTGTCACTTGTAATGTGTCACTGCCAGGACAGCAGCTGCCTTGTGTGAGATGTGAGTCCCGGATCAGAGGAGGACCAGACGTCTCTAAGGACCCCCCAGACCCCCCGATTCCTGCCCCCTGCAGGTGAGGGGAGAACAGCAGTGACAAGGCCTGGAAGGTAAGGAGCGACTGGGGGGGGGGGGGGGGGTCCCACAAAACCCCCCCCCCCAACTTGTATCAGTTATAGAGAGACTTCTACTCCATCAATGAATACAGAAAGATTGGAGATTAAATGGAATTTCCACCAAAGATTTATTATGTATTCAGATTGACACATTGTACCTAAAAATAGGTGAAAATATATTTTTAATGTTTCTACTTATTGTTTATTTGTAGTGATTTTAGACATTGGACTTATATATATATATTTTTACCTTTCTAATTTTTTTTGTAGAAATTTTAATTATTGGACTTTATATATATATATTTTACCTTTCTATTTTATTTATTTTTTGGAGCAATTTTATACATTGGACGTCTATACATATATTTTTTACCTTTATATATTTTTTTCCTAGCAATTTTATACATTGGACTTCTATATATATATATATATTATAATTTTTTATTTATTTTTTTGTAGCAATTTTAGACCTTGGACTTCTATATATATGTATTTTTTTACCTTTCTATTTTATTTTTTATTTTGTAGAAATTTTAAACATTGGACTTTATATATATATTTTTTTACCTTTCTATTTTATATATTTTTTTTTTTAGCGATTTTAGACATTGGACTTCTATACATATATTTTTTACCTTTAAATATTTTTTCCTAGCAATTTTAGACATAAGACTTTTATATATATATATATATATATATATATTTTACCTTTATATATATATTTTTTTTTTTGTAGTGATATTAGTGGACTTATATATATATATATATTTACCTATTTTATTTTTTAGTAGCAATTTTAGACATTGGACTTATATATTTTACCTTTCCATTTACTTTTTATTTCTTTTTGTAGTGATTTTAGACAGTGGACTTCTATATATATATTTTTTACTTTTCTATTTTTTTTTTGTAGCGATTTAAGACATTGGACTTAATATATATATATATATATATATATATATATATATTATATATATATATATTAATTTATAAGCAGCTTGTATTGTCCAGAATATCTTGCAATTACCTATTTAGGGGCAGGTTAGACTAAAAATACATAAAAGGGATATAAAACCCCCCCTAAAAAAAAATAAACACATATTTATTATATTGCAGCTTACCAATACTTAGATGTGATGGCTGCATTCGTTGTTTTCCTTTTTTAGGCTTTCTTTCTATTTTTTTATCTGGTGATCCAGCCAGTAGGTCTGTTTTTCACAAGAACAAACTCTCCTGCAGAATGTATCAGTGAGACAAACCATTCACCACTGGCTGGGGGTGCTTACAATTAGGGTTGTCCCGATACCACTTTTTTAGGACCGAGTACAAGTACCGATACTTTTTTTCAAGTAGTCGCCGATACCGAATACCGATACTTTTTTTAAACGTGTCCCCAAATGCAGCCATGTCCCCCACATATTGCAGCCATGTCCCCCACATACTGCAGCCATGTCCCCCACATACTGCAGCCATGTCCCCCACATATTGCAGCCATGTCCCCCACATATTGCAGCCATGTCCCCCACATATTGCAGCCATGTCCCCCACATATTGCAGCCATGTCCCCCACATACTGCAGCCATGTCCCCCACATACTGCAGCCATGTCCCCCACATACTGCAGCCATGTCCCCCACATATTGCAGCCATGTCCCCCACATATTGCAGCCATGTCCCCCACATATTGCAGCCATGTCCCCCACATACTGCAGCCATGTCCCCCACATACTGCAGCCATGTCCCCCACATATTGCAGCCATGTCCCCCACATATTGCAGCCATGTCCCCCACATATTGCAGCCATGTCCCCCACATATTGCAGCCATGTCCCCCACATATTGCAGCCATGTCCCCCACATACTGCAGCCATGTCCCCCACATACTGCAGCCATGTCCCCCACATATTGCAGCCATGTCCCCCATATATTGCAGCCATGTCCCCCACATATTGCAGCCATGTCCCCCACATACTGCAGCCATGTCCCCCACATACTGCAGCCATGTCCCCCACATATTGCAGCCATGTCCCCCACATATTGCAGCCATGTCCCCCATATACAGCCATGTCCCCCACATATTGCAGCCATGTCCCCCACATATTGCAGCCATGTCCCCCACATACTGCAGCCATGTCCCCCACATATTGCAGCCATGTCCCCCCATATTGCACAGCCCCCATATACAGCCATCCCCCACATATTGCAGCCATGTCCCCCACATATTGCAGCCATGTCCCCCACATACTGCAGCCATGTCCCCCACATATTGCAGCCATGTCCCCCATATACAGCCATGTCCCCCATTGCAGCCATGTCCCCCCATATTGCAGCCCATGTCCCCCATACGCAGCCATGTCCCCCACATATTGCAGCCATGTCCCCCACATATTGCAGCCATGTCCCCCATATACAGCCATGTCCCCCATTGCAGCCATGTCCCCCACATATTGCAGCCATCCCCCACATATTGCAGCCACGTCCCCCACATACTGCAGCCATGTCCCCCACATATTGCAGCCATGTCCCCCCATACTGCAGCCATGTCCCCCACATATTGCAGCCATGTCCCCCATATACAGCCATGTCCCCCACATATTGCAGCCATGTCCCCCATATACAGCCATGTCCCCCACATATTGCAGCCATGTCCCCCACATATTGCAGCCATGTCCCCCACATACTGCAGCCATGTCCCCCACATATTGCAGCCATGTCCCCCATATACAGCCATGTCCCCCACATATTGCAGCCATGTCCCCCACATACTGCAGCCATGTCCCCCACATACTGCAGCCATGTCCCCCACATATTGCAGCCATGTCCCCCATATACAGCCATGTCCCCCCCATACTGCAGCCATGTCCCCCACATATTGCAGCCATGTCCCCCATATACAGCCATGTCCCCCACATATTGCAGCCATGTCCCCCCCCATATACGCAGCCATGTCCCCCACATACTGCAGCCATGTCCCCCACATATTGCAGCCATGTCCCCCACATATTGCAGCCATGTCCCCCATATACAGCCATGTCCCCCACATATTGCAGCCATGTCCCCCACATATTGCAGCCATTTCCCCCACATATTGCAGCCATTTCCCCCACATATTGCAGCCATGTCCCCCCCATATACGCAGCCATGTCCCCCACATATTGCAGCCATGTTCCCCATATACAGCCATGTCCCCCATATACAGCCTGTCCCCCACATATTGCAGCCATTTCCCCCACATATTGCAGCCATGTCCCCCCCATATTGCAGCCATTTCCCCCACATATTGCAGCCATTTCCCCCCATATTGCAGCCATGCCCCCCCTACCTCATGATAATGCCGCCGCCACCGCCGCGAACATTATAGGCACCTTTCATTTCAATAGCTCTTTTCCCTGCCGTGCGCCATGTAAAGGACACTCCCTCTTGCTCGGGATTGGACAGACACGAGCAAGGGGGAGTGTCTATACACGTGCAGCGGGAAAACAGCTATTCAAAGGTTCCTATAATGTTCGCGGTGGCGGCTTTGTATATACGGCGGCGGGGTCGGATTTGCTTATACGGCGGCAGCGTTAGCGGCGTCGGCGGTGGGGGGGGGGGGAGTATTCTATTTGGGTATCGGGGGTATTTGCGGGAGTACAAGTACTCCCGCAAATACTCGGTATCGGTCCCGATACCGATACTGGTATCGGTATCGGGACAACCCTACTTACAATGATCAGCTCTGCACATCTAGAGAGGGACATTTCTGCCTATTATTCTTTGTAAAATATCTCTGTCTCTGTCAGATTGGATGGAGAGTGTCTGTGATCAGCAATTTTCAAGTCTTGGCCACAGATTCTCAATGGGATTTAGGTCTGGACTGTGACTGGGCCATTCTAACACATAAATAGGCTTTGATCTAAACCATTCCATTGTAGCTCTGGCTGTACTTTAGGGTCGTTGTCCTGCTGGAAGGTGAACCTCTCCCCCCCCCCACCTTGGTCTCAAGTCTTTTGCAGGTTTTCGTCTAAGATTGTCCTGTATTTGTCTCCATCCATCTGCCCATCAACTCTGACCAGCTTCCCTGTCCCTGCTGAAGAAAAGCATCCCCACCACATGATGCTGCCACCACCATGTTTCACGGTGGGGACGGTGTGTTCAGGGTGATCTGCAGTGTTAGTTTTCCTCTCACACATAGCGGCCAAAAAGTTGAATGTTGGTGTCATGTGACCAGAGCACCTTCCCCCACATGTGTCCCCTCCCCCACATGTTTGATGTGTCCCCACCCCCACATGGCTTCTCACAAACTGCAAACAGGACTTCTTATGTCTTTCTTTCCCCAATGCCTTTCTTATTGTCACTCTTCCATAAAGGGCAGATTTGTGGAGAGCACCACTAATAGTTGTCCTGTGGACAGATTCTCCCCCCTGAGCTGTGCAGCTCCTGTGCAGCTCCTTCAGAGTTACCATGGGCCTCTTGGCTGCTTCTCTGATGAACGCTCTCCTTGCCCGGGCCGGTCAGTTTAGGTGGACGGCCGTGTCTCGGTTTGCGGTTGTGCCATACTCTTTCCATTTTCCGATGATGGATTGAACAGAAGCTCCGTGAGATCTTCAAAGCTCAGGAGATTATTTTATAACCTCCCCCCTGCTTTATACTTCTCCACAACTTTATCCCCGACCTGTCTGGTGTGTTACTTGGCCTTCATGATGCTGTTTGTTCACTAAGATTCTCTAACAAACCTCTGAGGGCTTCACAGAACAGTTGTATTTATACTGAGATTACATGACACACAGGTGGACTCTATTTACTAATTAGGTGACTTCTGAAGGCAATTGGTTCCATTAGATTATAGTTAGATGGAAACGAGGCTTGGGGAGCAAGCCATGACGCCATCATAATCTAGTATTGCTGCCGAGACACAGTGTGATCTCTATGGTGGAAACGAGGCTTGGGGCACAAGCCAACACGCCATCGTAATCTGGTATTGCTGCCGAGACACGGTGTGATCTCTGTGGTGAAAACGAGGCTTGGAGCGCAAGCCACGACACCATCGTAATCTGGTTTTGCTGCCGAGACACGGTGTGATCTCTGTGGTGAAAACGAGGCTTGGAGCGCAAGCCAGGACACCATCATAATCTTGTATTGCTGCCGAGACACGTCTAAACTGTGGTGGAAACGAGGCTTGGTGCATAAGCCATGACGCCATTGTAATCTGGTATTGCTCTTGAGACACGGTGTGATCTCTACAGTGGAAACGAGACTTGGAGCACAAGCCATGACGTCATCGTAATCTGGTATTGCAGCCGAGACACGGTGTGATCTCTGTCGTGGAAACGAGGCTTGGGGCGCAAGCCATGACGTCATCGTAATCTGGTATTGCTGCCGAGACAGGTCTAATCTCTGTGGTGGAAGCGTGTCTTGGAGTGCAAGCCATGATGCCATCGTAATCTGGTATTGCAGCCGAGACACGGTGTGATCTCTGTCGTGGAAACGAGGCTTGGGGCGCAAGCCATGACGTCATCGTAATCTGGTATTGCTGCCGAGACAGGTCTAATCTCTGTGGTGGAAGCGTGTCTTGGAGTGCAAGCCATGATGCCATCGTAATCTGGTATTGCTGCCGAGACACGGTGTGATCTCTGTGGTGGAAACGAGGCTTGGGGCGCAAGCCATGATGCCATCCTAATCCGGTATTGCTGCCGAGACACGGTGTGATCTCTGTGGTGGAAACGAGGCTTGGGGCGTAAGCCATTACATCATCGTAATCTGGTATTGCTGCCGAGACACGGTGTGATCTCTGTGGTAGAAACGAGGCTTGTGGTGGAAACGAGGCTTGGAGCGCAAGCCATGACGCCATCATAATCTGGTTTTGCTGCCGAGACACGGTGTGATCTCTGTGGTGGAAACAAGGCTTGGGGCGTAAGCCACGACGCCATTGTAATCTGGTATTGCTGCTGAGACACGGTGTGATCTATGTGGTGGAAACAAGGCTTGGGGGGCAAGCCATGACGTCATCGTAATCTGGTATTGCTCTTGAGACACGGTCTGATCTCTGTGGTGTAAACGAGGCTTACCATGGGTCTCTTGGCTGCTTCTCTGATGACCGCTCTCCTTGCCCGGGCCGGTCAGTTTAGGTGGACGGCCGTGTCTCGGTTTGCGGTTGTGCCATACTCTTTCCATTTTCCGATGATGGATTGAACAGAAGCTCCGTGAGATCTTCAAAGTTTGGGAGATTATTTTATAACCTCCCCCCTGCTTTATACTTCTCCACAACTTTATCCCCGACCTGTCTGGTGTGTTACTTGGCCTTCATGATGCTGTTTGTTCACTAAGATTCTCTAACAAACCTCTGAGGGCTTTACAGAACAGTTGTATTTATACTGAGATTACATGACACACAGGTGGACTCTATTTACTAATTAGGTGACTTCTGAAGGCAATTGGTTCCATTAGATTATAGTTAGATGGAAATGAGGCTTGGGGAGCAAGCCATGACGCCATCATAATCTAGTATTGCTGCCGAGACACGGTGTGATGTCTGTGGAGGAAACGAGGCTTGGGGCACAAGCCAACACGCCATCGTAATCTGGTATTGCTGCCGAGACACGGTGTGATCTCTGTGGTGAAAACAAGGCTTGTGGTGGAAACGAGGCTTGGAGCGCAAGCCATGACGCCATCATAATCTGGTTTTGCTGCCGAGACACGGTCTGATCTCTGTGGTGAAAACGAGGCTTGGAGCGCAAGCCACGACACCATCGTAATCTGGTATTGCTGCCGAGACACGTCTAAACTGTGGTGGAAACAAGGCTTGGTGCATAAGCCATGACGCCATTGTAATCTGGTATTGCTCTTGAGACACGGTGTGATCTCTACAGTGGAAACGAGACTTGGAGCACAAGCCATGACGTCATCGTAATCTGGTATTGCAGCCGAGACACGGTGTGTGATCTCTGTCGTGGAAACGAGGCTTGGGGCGCAAGCCATGACGTCATCGTAATCTGGTATTGCTGCCGAGACAGGTCTAATCTCTGTGGTGGAAGCGTGTCTTGGAGTGCAAGTCATGATGCCATCGTAATCTGGTATTGCTGCCGAGACACGGTGTGATTTCTGTGGTGGAAACGAGGATTGGGGCGCAAGCCATGACATCATCCTAATCTGGTTTTGCTGCCGAGACACGGTGTGATCTCTGTGGTGGAAACGAGGCTTGGGGCGCAAGCCATGATGCCATCCTAATCCGGTATTGCTGCCGAGACACGGTGTGATCTCTGTGGTGGAAACGAGGCTTTGGGCGTAAGCCATGACATCATCCTAATCTGGGAGGTATTGCTGCCGAGACACGGTGTGATCTCTGTGGTGGTAACGAGGCTTGGAGCGCAAGCCATGACATCATCGTAATCTGGTATTGCTGCCGAGACACGGTGTGATCTCTGTGGTAGAAACGAGGCTTGTGGTGGAAACGAGGCTTGGAGCGCAAGCCATGACGCCATCATAATCTGGTTTTGCTGCCGAGACACGGTGTGATCTCTGTGGTGGAAACGAGGCTTGGGGCGTAAGCCACGACGCCATTGTAATCTGGTATTGCTGCTGAGACACGGTGTGATCTATGTGGTGGAAACAAGGCTTGGGGGGCAAGCCATGACGTCATCGTAATCTGGTATTGCTCTTGAGACACGGTCTGATCTCTGTGGTGGAAACGAGGCTTGGAACGCAAGCCATGACGCCATTGTAATCTGGTATTGCTGCCGAGACACGGTGTGATCTCTGTGGTGAAAACGAGGCTTGGAGCGCAAGCCACGACACCATCGTAATCTGGTATTGCTGCCGAGACACGTCTAAACTGTGGTGGAAACAAGGCTTGGTGCATAAGCCATGACGCCATTGTAATCTGGTATTGCTCTTGAGACACGGTGTGATCTCTAAAGTGGAAACGAGACTTGGAGCACAAGCCATGACGTCATCGTAATCTGGTATTGCAGCCGAGACACGGTGTGATCTCTGTCGTGGAAACGAGGCTTGGGGCGCAAGCCATGACGTCATCGTAATCTGGTATTGCTGCCGAGACAGGTCTAATCTCTGTGGTGGAAGCGTGTCTTGGAGTGCAAGCCATGATGCCATCGTAATCTGGTATTGCTGCCGAGACACGGTGTGATCTCTGTGGTGGAAACGAGGATTGGGGCGCAAGCCATGACATCATCCTAATCTGGTTTTGCTGCCGAGACACGGTGTGATCTCTGTGGTGGAAACGAGGCTTGGGGCGCAAGCCATGATGCCATCCTAATCCGGTATTGCTGCCGAGACACGGTGTGATCTCTGTGGTGGAAACGAGGCTTGGGGCGTAAGCCATGACATCATCGTAATCTGGTATTGCTGCCGAGACACGGTGTGATCTCTGTGGTAGAAACGAGGCTTGTGGTGGAAACGAGGCTTGGAGCGCAAGCCATGACGCCATCATAATCTGGTTTTGCTGCCGAGACACGGTGTGATCTCTGTGGTGGAAACGAGGCTTGGGGCGTAAGCCACGACGCCATTGTAATCTGGTATTGCTGCTGAGACACGGTGTGATCTATGTGGTGGAAACAAGGCTTGGGGGGCAAGTCATGACGTCATCGTAATCTGGTATTGCTCTTGAGACACGGTCTGATCTCTGTGGTGGAAACGAGGCTTACCATGGGTCTCTTGGCTGCTTCTCTGATGAACGCTCTCCTTGCCCGGGCCGGTCAGTTTAGGTGGACGGCCGTGTCTCGGTTTGCGGTTGTGCCATACTCTTTCCATTTTCCGATGATGGATTGAACAGAAGCTCCGTGAGATCTTCAAAGTTTGGGAGATTATTTTATAACCTCCCCCCTGCTTTATACTTCTCCACAACTTTATCCCCGACCTGTCTGGTGTGTTACTTGGCCTTCATGATGCTGTTTGTTCACTAAGATTCTCTAACAAACCTCTGAGGGCTTCACAGAACAGTTGTATTTATACTGAGATTACATGACACACAGGTGGACTCTATTTACTAATTAGGTGACTTCTGAAGGCAATTGGTTCCATTAGATTATAGTTAGATGGAAATGAGGCTTGGGGAGCAAGCCATGACGCCATCATAATCTAGTATTGCTGCCGAGACACGGTGTGATGTCTGTGGAGGAAACGAGGCTTGGGGCACAAGCCAACACGCCATCGTAATCTGGTATTGCTGCCGAGACACGGTGTGATCTCTGTGGTGAAAACAAGGCTTGTGGTGGAAACGAGGCTTGGAGCGCAAGCCATGACGCCATCATAATCTGGTTTTGCTGCCGAGACACGGTCTGATCTCTGTGGTGAAAACGAGGCTTGGAGCGCAAGCCACGACACCATCGTAATCTGGTATTGCTGCCGAGACACGTCTAAACTGTGGTGGAAACAAGGCTTGGTGCATAAGCCATGACGCCATTGTAATCTGGTATTGCTCTTGAGACACGGTGTGATCTCTACAGTGGAAACGAGACTTGGAGCACAAGCCATGACGTCATCGTAATCTGGTATTGCAGCCGAGACACGGTGTGATCTCTGTCGTGGAAACGAGGCTTGGGGCGCAAGCCATGACGTCATCGTAATCTGGTATTGCTGCCGAGACAGGTCTAATCTCTGTGGTGGAAGCGTGTCTTGGAGTGCAAGTCATGATGCCATCGTAATCTGGTATTGCTGCCGAGACACGGTGTGATTTCTGTGGTGGAAACGAGGATTGGGGCGCAAGCCATGACATCATCCTAATCTGGTTTTGCTGCCGAGACACGGTGTGATCTCTGTGGTGGAAACGAGGCTTGGGGCGCAAGCCATGATGCCATCCTAATCCGGTATTGCTGCCGAGACACGGTGTGATCTCTGTGGTGGAAACGAGGCTTGGGGCGTAAGCCATGACATCATCCTAATCTGGTATTGCTGCCGAGACACGGTGTGATCTCTGTGGTGGTAACGAGGCTTGGAGCGCAAGCCATGACATCATCGTAATCTGGTATTGCTGCCGAGACACGGTGTGATCTCTGTGGTAGAAACGAGGCTTGTGGTGGAAACGAGGCTTGGAGCGCAAGCCATGACGCCATCATAATCTGGTTTTGCTGCCGAGACACGGTGTGATCTCTGTGGTGGAAACGAGGCTTGGGGCGTAAGCCACGACGCCATTGTAATCTGGTATTGCTGCTGAGACACGGTGTGATCTATGTGGTGGAAACAAGGCTTGGGGGGCAAGCCATGACGTCATCGTAATCTGGTATTGCTCTTGAGACACGGTCTGATCTCTGTGGTGGAAACGAGGCTTGGAACGCAAGCCATGACGCCATTGTAATCTGGTATTGCTGCCGAGACACGGTGTGATCTCTGTGGTGAAAACGAGGCTTGGAGCGCAAGCCACGACACCATCGTAATCTGGTATTGCTGCCGAGACACGTCTAAACTGTGGTGGAAACAAGGCTTGGTGCATAAGCCATGACGCCATTGTAATCTGGTATTGCTCTTGAGACACGGTGTGATCTCTAAAGTGGAAACGAGACTTGGAGCACAAGCCATGACGTCATCGTAATCTGGTATTGCAGCCGAGACACGGTGTGATCTCTGTCGTGGAAACGAGGCTTGGGGCGCAAGCCATGACGTCATCGTAATCTGGTATTGCTGCCGAGACAGGTCTAATCTCTGTGGTGGAAGCGTGTCTTGGAGTGCAAGCCATGATGCCATCGTAATCTGGTATTGCTGCCGAGACACGGTGTGATTTCTGTGGTGGAAACGAGGATTGGGGCGCAAGCCATGACATCATCCTAATCAGGTTTTGCTGCCGAGACACGGTGTGATCTCTGTGGTGGTAACGAGGCTTGGGGCGCAAGCCATGACATCATCGTAATCTGGTATTGCTGCCGAGACACGGTGTGATCTCTGTGGTAGAAACGAGGCTTGTGGTGGAAACGAGGCTTGGAGCGCAAGCCATGACGCCATCATAATCTGGTTTTGCTGCCGAGACACGGTGTGATCTCTGTGGTGGAAACGAGGCTTGGGGCGTAAGCCACGACGCCATTGTAATCTGGTATTGCTGCTGAGACACGGTGTGATCTATGTAGTGGAAACAAGGCTTGGGGGGCAAGCCATGACGTCATCGTAATCTGGTATTGCTCTTGAGACACGGTCTGATCTCTGTGGTGGAAACGAGGCTTGGAGCGCAAGCCATGACGCCATTGTAATCTGGTATTGCTGCCGAGACACAGTGTAAACTATGTGGTTGAAGCGAGGCTTGGGGCGTAAGCCATGACGCCATCGTAATCGGGTATTGCTGCCGAGACACAGTGTGAACTCTGTGGTGGAAACGAGGCTTGGGGCGTAAGCCATGACACCATCGTAATCTGTTATTGCAGCCGAGACATGGTGTGATCTCTGTGGTGGAAACGAGGCTTGGGGCGCAAGCCTCAAACATAATTTCAAAAGCCAGAACCGTGGCCAGATGTTCATGCCAGATCGTTGCAATACGACCAGAAATAATCTGATTGGATTTATAAATTATAAATTTCACAATGGCTGAGTCTGGACCTACACCCCAGATGACGTCTCAGATAAAACGCGTCGGGTGGAGCTCCAGTCAGACCACTGCGAACCACATTGTTTGATTGATTATTGGATTTTATTGATTGAGTTCTAAACCTACTGATGAAATATAAGCAAGATGTATTTAAAAAGTACAGAACGCTATCAGTTTTACTCTATGTAGATATTTTGTATCCTTTTTTGGATATTTGGTCCGTTGGATACTTCCGGGAAAGTGGAATCTCAGTCTCGCAGTGTGAAACCCCCGGAGCTTCCTCAAGAAGGACTCTAGTGGAGATCCATCTCCCTTTTGGACTCGGCACTATAAGGTCCACGCTTTCCGGTAAGCGCATATCTGTGTCTCGGTGGTGGATCTCACTTCTCTAGTCATCCAATGAAGGTCCTGTGTGGGATCTTTCACCATCATGGGATTTCTCCATCTTTGTGAAGATTGATAAATATACATTTAATACCGATTACTGGACTGTGTTGAAAAATGTACGTTTGGTAAACGAAGCAGCTCTGACTTTCCTGAGGAAACCTGCAGTCGCAGTCACGCTGGTGTAGTGCACGGGCACGTGTAAAGTTGTGTGATTTTAATTCACTTCCACAAAGCGCACAAAAATCAGTGAGGGATTCTGATGGGGCTCCTGATGTAAGGGGGGAATTTGAAGGGGACCCTAATGTAAGGGGGGAAGGGGAAGACTCTGATGGGTACCCTGATGTAAGGAGGGGGGGGGGGAACTTTGATAAGGACCATGAATTAAGGGGGGGGACTTTGATAAGGACCATGAATTAAGGGTGGGAGTCTGATAGGGACCCTGATGTAAAGGGGGGGGGGACTTTGATAAGGACCATGAATTAAGGGTGAATGTCTGATAGGGACCCTGATGTAGGGGGGGGGGGGACTTTCATAAGGACCATGAATTAAGGGTGAATGTCTGATAGGGACCCTGATGTAGGGGGGGCTCTGATGTAAGGGGGGAATGTTGTAGGGACCACTCCGGGTAGAAGGTGGGGGCGGGCGCACACTCCGGGTAGAAGGTGGGGGGGCGCGCACACTCCGGGTAGAATGGTGGGGGGCGCGCACACTCCTGGTAGAATGGTGGGGGGCGCGCACACTCCTGGTAGAATGGTGGAGGGCGCGCACACTCCGGGTAGAATGGTGGAGGGCGCGCACACTCCGGGTAGAATGGTGGGGGGCGCGCACACTCCTGGTAGAATGGTGGAGGGCGCGCACACTCCTGGTAGAATGGTGGAGGGCGCGCACACTCCGGGTAGAATGGTGGGGGGCGCGCACACTCCGGGTAGAATGGTGGGGGGCGCGCACACTCCGGGTAGAATGGTGGGGGGCGCGCACACTCCGGGTAGAATGGTGGGGGGGCGCGCACACTCCGGGTAGAATGGTGGGGGGGCGCGCACCCTCCGGGTGAATGGTGGGGGGGGCGCGCACCCTCCGGGTAGAATGGTGGGGGGCGCGCACACTCCGGGTAGAATGGTGGGGGGCGCGCACACTCCGGGTAGAATGGTGGGGGGCGCGCACACTCCGGGTAGAATGGTGGGGGGCGCGCACACTCCGGGTAGAATGGTGGGGGGCGCGCACACTCCGGGTAGAATGGTGGGGGGCGCGCACACTCCGGGTAGAATGGTGGGGGGCACACTCCGGATAGAATGGTGGGGGGGCGCGCACACTCCGGGTAGAATGGTGGGGGGGCGCGCACACTCCGGGTAGAATGGTGGGGGGCGGATGGTGGGGGGGGGGCGCACACTCCGGGTAGAATGGTGGGGGGCGCGCACACTCCGGGTAGAATGGTGGGGGGCGCGCACACTCCGGGTAGAATGGTGGGGGGCGCGCACACTCCGGGTAGAATGGTGGGGGGGCGCGCACACTCCGGGTAGAATGGTGGGGGGGCGCACACTCCGGGTAGAATGGTGGGGGGCGCGCACACTCCGGGTAGAATGGGGGGCGCACACATTCCCGGTAAATTACAGTGCAGGAAACACCGTGGAAGGTGCAGCCAGAAGTTAATTTTTACAGATCCAGCTGCAGTAAACTGAACTCTGATTGGCTGTTTGTGTGGCTCGTGGTGCTTTGCGCTGGCTGCATACGCTTCAATGAACGAGTATTGGTCTAATACGGCGCTGTCACAGAATATACAGCCTCATTCCACATAACTGAGCTCCATTTCATTCTGAATAAACAAAATGATTAATGTCTCTTAAATAGAAAATGTTCTTAAGATATATTTTTACTCCAAAAGTATTTTATTAAAATAAATTTGATAAAAAAAAAAAAAATCAGATTAAAAATATATATATATTTTTTAAATCATTGGTTTGTATCCCCCCTGATAAGACACATGTGGGGTACACGGCGTGCTGCCAGGATTGTGGCAGGAAGCGCGGTGCGGTGGTTAACATGTTGACAACCAAGTCTCAGCTGCGGATGTGATCCGAGGATGAAGTGTCTGTGAGATGCGGAGATCCGAAGTGTTGAAAGAGTTGTTTACAAAATACAAGGATGTGACTGGATGACGAGAGACGTCCACATTACAGAACAATGACACCCCAACACTTGGGGGTCCCAGAACAATGACACCCTAACACTTGCGGGTCCCAGAACAATGACACCCCAACACTTGGGGGTCCCAGAACAATGACACCCGACACTTGGGGGTCCCAGAACAATGACACCCCGACACTTGGGGGCCCCAGAACAATGACACCCCGACACTTGGGGGTCCCAGAACAATGACACACTGACACTCGGGGGTCCCAGAACAATGACACCCAGACACTTGGGGGTCCCAGAACAATGACAACCCGACACTTGGGGGTCCCAGAACAATGACAACCCGACACTTGGGGGTCCCAGAACAATGACAACCCGACACTTGGGGGTCCCAGAACAATGACACCCCGACACTTGGGGGTCCCAGAACAATGACACCCCGACACTTGGGGGTCCCAGAACAATGACACACTGACACTTGGGGGTCCCAAAACAATGACACTCTGACACCTGGGGGTCCCAGAACAATGACACACCGACACTTGGGGGTCCCAGAACAATGACACCCTGACACTTGGGGGTCCCAGAACAATGACACCCTGACACTTGGGGGTCCCAGAACAATGACACCCAGACACTTGGGGGTCCCAGAACAATGACACCCAGACACTTGGGGGTCCCAGAACAATGACACCCCGACACTTGGGGGTCCCAGAACAATGACACCCCGACACTTGGAAGGTCCCAGAACAATGACACACTGACACTTGGGGGTCCAGAACAATGGCACACCAACACTTGGGGGTCCAGAACAACAACACCTTGACACTTGGGGGTCCAGAACAACGACACCTTGACACTTGGGGGTCCCAGAACAATGACACCCTGACACTTGGGGGTCCCAGAACAATGACACCCTGAATCTTGGGGGTCCAGAACAATGACACAAGGAATGACCTCATTCACAGGAGGGCATTTGAAGGAAGCCCGGCCAGACGGTGCATCGTGTTTTGCACACCCTCAGATATTTCACACGCACATTTCGCCAGGCTGACCGGCCTTGGATTTCCCCGCGACGCTCTGAAATACACCGCGTGGGCTCCCCCAGGATCTTATCTTTGCATACAAGTCCATCGTATCTCCCCATTACACCAGCAGTCTCATGCAAACTCCAATAAACAAATATTTCTATCAGATAACGGCTTCCTGTCCGTCTCTAGGCTGCAAAGAGCAAGCAAGGTGCTCAACGACAGATCCACCAATCAGCAAGCAGCTCTACCTGATGCAATTATAGGTCAATCTTTGTTCCTGGAGAATATGGCCCAGATTCACAAAGCAGTTACGCCGGCGTAAATCACGTTACGCCGACGTAAGTGCAAATGTGCGCCGGCGTATGTGTGCGCCAGACCCACAAACCAATATGCGCCTAAATACAGGCTACACCCCACCAACGTAGCTTGCACACGCCGGC
This sequence comes from Rana kukunoris, assembly GCA_029574335.1. Classification (NCBI taxonomy): domain Eukaryota; kingdom Metazoa; phylum Chordata; class Amphibia; order Anura; family Ranidae; genus Rana; species Rana kukunoris. The sequence continues at coordinate 157,250,259 of CM056060.1, forward strand.
GTAGGGTGGGCGCACATGTGGGCTGGACGCATGTTGCTGCTCCCATTGATTAGCCATTCAAACATGCAAATGAGGGAAATACGTGCGTGCGCCCGATGCATGCTACGGGAGGTGCGCGTAAGTTGTACGTCCGGCGTAAAGTTATTCCCCATAAAGGCGGTGTAACCCGGCAACAGACATGCAAAGGTCTGCACCAGAGAACACAGGCCGGCGTATTGTGCGTACGTTAAGTTCATGGCGTACGTGGTGATCCGGCGTAGCTTAGGCAGTTTTGCCGGCGCGGTTGTGAGCATGCGCATTAGGGTGCTGTTTCATGCGTCCACGTCACGGCGCATGTGCAGTTCGCGATACGCCGGGCGTAAAACACTGCGCCATGCTCGGACCATCATTTGCATGGGGTCACGCCCACTTCCACCTACACCGGCCTGCGCCTTCGAAACCTACGCCACGCTGACGCAGCGTTGGGAGCAATAGCTTGCTGAATGCAATGCTTGCCTCTCCGCGCTACGTTGGCGTAGCGTACGGCGTTTGCGCAGAAAGCGGCGTAATGTGCGCCCAACACTCTATGAATCTGGGCTTATATTTCTTTTTTGCAATTCTTTGACTTAAAAGGAAAACAAAAAGATTATATATTTCCGTGCGTGCTTTTAGCACAAGAGGCGGGATTTATGATTTCTCCAATCACAGGCAGGGGGTGGGGAGGGGATTGTACCTCTCCAGACATTCCCGACCAGGACAAGTACAGTCAGTGAGTAAAGCGGCAATGACGCAGCCTTTTTTGGGGGGCATCAGATCAGCTCTGGGTGGTGGGGCTGTGCCAGTTTTATTCTGGGACACTGTATTGTCCTGGTATTAAGGTGCCCGGGACGGACCTGTAAAATACGGGACTGTCCCGGGACAATCAGGGACACTTGGTCACCCGAGTCGGACCGCATTGTTGTCGAAAAATCCGATCGTGTGTATGGGCCTTAAGAATCCTCACAGAAAAGTCTAGAAATAGACAATGAGCCATCTATCCAGCTCTGGCAGGGGACCCCCCCAATACTGACGTCCTTTAAAGATAGCTTGCAGGCGGTGTTGGCTTTGAGTCAAGATAAAAACGTAAAAAACACACAGACAGTATGAACAAATCAGACCGTTACCTAGGTAATGACAGTTCAGTGCACCCCGTCTGAGCAACGCAGATGGCCGGGACGTGGACAGTCAGCAGCTTAAGGCTAAAAATGGCGCATTGCACAACTGGCGCCGTCACATGCTGCATCAAGCCTTGCTTGCCATGCCAAAAACATGTGGCATCAAATACAGCGCGCTCTTCGCTCAACCAACATATATTCATTTCAAAAAAAGTTAGGCTCGGCTTCATTGCAACAAATTCCCAAGGATCCCCCTCCCCACCAAAGTCCTATTGTAGCCGCAGCCACCTCTCTGCTGCACATAGTCACACAGGGCCGCTGATAGAGGGGGGGGGGGATCATAAGTCCTTCTGTAGGGTAGGGTGACCAGACATCCCCCGTTTCCAGGGACAGTCCACGGATTGAGGACACTGTCCCCGGACCAGGTCTGTCCCCACGTTTTGTCCCCAGATTGGATTTGAACAGGGGCAATTTCAAAGACAGTCAGTGCAGAATTAAATAAATAAATAAATAAATGAACTACACACCCCAGCTAGCTTGGGGGGGGGGGGGGGTGTGTAATTTTTGTTTTCAGTATCTTTGCCCCTTTCTCATGATCATGTGCTGGTCGGAGCGGAGGGAATATTTCTTCAGTTTTGGGTGCATGCCCATTCAGCTCCGCCCGCATGTTCTTCTGCTTTGGCTCAAGTCCCGGCCAGCCGCCCGCCTGTCTCCTAGCCTTCCCTGGCGGAGTGATCCAGTAATAGCCGGGGGCGCGGAGAGTGAGACTTGACAGGCTGTGAGGCGGGCAGCGGCGGCGACGGGCAGAGAGTCGCTGATTGCCGCCATTACTAGTAAAAAAAAAAGTCCCTAGATTTAATTTTAAAAATCTGGTCACCTTACTGTAGGGGGCAGGGACACACAGGGGGGCCCGGACAGCAGAGGGAATAGGTGTGGTCAGATGGCGGGGCAATTACAGAAGGATGCTGCAAAGAGAGACACAGACACGGGCATTGTCCCTGTAGCTGCACCGAACCCCACCACGGTTCTGCCTGCTTCTTATACCCCCAGTGTGCCCCCCCCCCCCTGCCAAATCTTATTTTTTTAAATTGTAAAATAAAATAATAATAAAATAAAAATATTTGTTTTTAAATAATAGAAAATGTTTTAAAAAAAAAAAATGTAAAAAATTATTTAAAAAAATGTCTAATTCACACAGGTGCTCTGTTATGTGCGTGTCCGCTGGTAATGATTTTAGTGTATTTTTGTGTGAAGATATTGATTATATATATTCGGGGGGGGGGGGGGGGTTGGGCCTGTACGGGGGGCCCGAGATTTCTAAGAGCAGCCCTGTAGGCACAGGCCCACTATGCCCGAGGGCAAATTACGCTATTACAAATACTAAAAGGCGTACACCTGTTTTTATTTGTTCTCAATCCGGCTTCTAGAACTAAAAGTGGAATGATGGATCTCTAACTGTTGGTGCAGACGTGTTGTCCTGGCCTAAAAACAGTTAAAATGCTTGTAGAGGCCTAAATAGCTGAATATACAACCACACACCAGGAAGTGCTCAGAGGAGGAAGTCGGGGTTTTGCAAAGCTGGTGTTTAGAAAGTTTCTCTTCCACCTTGCTGTCCCTTCTTACAATTCATTGTCACGGGAGCAGCAAACAACCAACATGAACTTTAAGAAATTATATATTTTGCGCAAAGGTTCCGTCATAATGCAAAAATTATTAAAGCATTAAAAAAAAACTTAGACCACCAGGAGGCTTTATTTTCATGGAAGTGCAGCCTATCCGTTCACTAGAGACCAGTGACATCTCCGAGACCCTTCATATTCATGAGAACACAGCCTATCCAATCACTAGAGACCAGTGACATCACCGAGACCCTTCATATTCATGAGAACACAGCCTATCCAATCACTAGAGACCAGTGACATCACCGAGACCCTTCATATTCATGAGAACACAGCCTATCCAATCACTAGAGACCAGTGACATCACCGAGACCCTTCATATTCATGAGAACACAGCCTATCCAATCACTAGAGACCAGTGACATCACCGAGACCCTTCATATTCATGAGAACACAGCCTATCCAATCACTAGAGACCAGTGACATCACCGAGACCCTTCATATTCATGAGAACACAGCCTATCCAATCACTAGAGGCCAGTGACATCACAGAGACCCTTCATGAGAACACAGCCTATCCAATCACTAGAGACCAGTGACATCACCGAGACCCTTCATGAGAACACAGCCTATCCAATCACTAGAGACCAGTGACATCCCCGAGACCCTTCATATTCATGAGAACACAGCCTATCCAATCACTAGAGACCAGTGACATCACAGAGACCCTTCATATTCATGAGAACACAGCCTATCCAATCACTAGAGACCAGTGACATCACAGAGACCCTTCATATTCATGAGAACACAGCCTATCCAATCACTAGAGGCCAGTGACATCACCGAGACCCTTCATGAGAACACAGCCTATCCAATCACTAGAGACCAGTGACATCACCGAGACCCTTCATATTCATGAGAACACAGCCTATCCAATCACTAGGGACCAGTGACATCACCGAGACCCTTCATATTCATGAGAACACAGCCTATCCAATCACTAGAGACCAGTGACATCACCGAGACCCTTCATATTCATGAGAACACAGCCTATCCAATCACTAGAGACCAGTGACATCACGAGACCCTTCATATTCATGAGAACACAGCCTATTCAATCACTAGAGACCAGTGACATCACCGAGACCCTTCATATTCATGAGAACACAGCCTATCCAATCACTAGAGGCCAGTGACATCACCGAGACCCTTCATGAGAACACAGCCTATCCAATCACTAGAGACCAGTGACATCACCGAGACCCTTCATATTCATGAGAACACAGCCTATCCAATCACTAGAGACCAGTGACATCCCCGAGACCCTTCATATTCATGAGAACACAGCCTATCCAATCACTAGAGACCAGTGACATCCCCGAGACCCTTCATATTCACGAGAACACAGCCTATCCAATCACTAGAGACCAGTGACATCACCGAGACCCTTCATATTCATGAGAACACAGCCTATCCAATCACTAGAGACCAGTGACATCCCGAGACCCTTCATATTCATGAGAACACAGCCTATCCAATCACTAGAGACCAGTGACATCACAGAGACCCTTCATATTCATGAGAACACAGCCTATCCAATCACTAGAGACCAGTGACATCACAGAGACCCTTCATATTCATGAGAACACAGCCTATCCAATCACTAGAGGCCAGTGACATCACCGAGACCCTTCATGAGAACACAGCCTATCCAATCACTAGAGACCAGTGACATCACAGAGACCCTTCATATTCATGAGAACACAGCCTATCCAATCACTAGAGACCAGTGACATCACAGAGACCCTTCATATTCATGAGAACACAGCCTATCCAATCACTAGAGACCAGTGACATCACCAAGACTCTTTATATTCATGAGAACACATCCTATCCAATCACTAGAGACCAGTGACATCACGAGACCCTTCATATTCATGAGAACACAGCCTATCCAATCACTAGAGACCAGTGACATCACCGAGACCCTTCATATCCATGAGAACACAGCCTATCCAATCACTAGAGACCAGTGACATCACCGAGACCCTTCATATTCATGAGAACACAGCCTATCCCATCACTAGAGACCAGTGACATCACCGAGACCCTTCATATTCACGAGAACACAGCCTATCCAATCAATAGAGACCAGTGACATCACGAGACCCTTCATATTCATGAGAACACAGCCTATCCAATCACTAGAGACCAGTGACATCACAGAGACCCTTCATATTCATGAGAACACAGCCTATCCCATCACTAGAGACCAGTGACATCACCGAGACCCTTCATATTCACGAGAACACAGCCTATCCAATCAATAGAGACCAGTGACATCACGAGACCCTTCATATTCATGAGAACACAGCCTATCCCATCACTAGAGACCAGTGACATCACAGAGACCCTTCATATTCATGGGAACACAGCCTATCCAATCACTAGAGACCAGTGACATCACAGAGATAAATAAATAAAAATTATTTTTTAAATGTATCCAATATCTCTGTAACCTTCGTAGTGTACAGATAACAATGGGGTGCTGGGGCTCCTGCATGTAACATTTGAGAACAAGGAACCCCCGAATGTGTTTAGGACTCTATTGTACTTTTGAGAATTCATTACTTCCTCCTGTTGTTCCTGAGAATTAGCGGAGTTAATGTGTCTTTGTGGAAAAAGAGAAGTGTGTAGCGCACAATGAGAACAACAATGAGTTTGCATACCGCTCACGGCTATGAGCAGGAAAAACAACATAATACTACATTTGTCTATTCAAATAAGTAAAATAAAAAAAGTCAAAGATTAATACACTGGAGGGGGAGGGGGGGGGGATAAAGTTCTGCGAGTACAACGCTCGCACATCTCTTCTAAACTTAGAAAATGGAGTCGTTTTTTTGTTTTTTGGTCCTGATCGCCGCAAAAATCTTTTTTTTTTTTATTGTGTTCACTAAAATGTATTAAAGTACAAGCAACACCTTGGTTTGAGAGTAACTTGGTTTGAGAGCGTTTTTGCAAGACAAGCTACATTTTTTAAATACTTGATATACAAGCGATGTCTTGATATAAGAGTAGCGTCACAACTGAGTACAAAAGAGAAGAAGAGAGGCGTCTCTAAGTGTAGAAATATGATTACATTTAACCACTTAAGACCCGGACCATCCTGCAGCTTATAAAAGCTCAGGCCGCTTTGTGCGATTCGGCACTGCGTCGCTTTAACTGACAATTGCGCGGTCGTGCGACGCGGCTCCCAAACAAAATTGGCGTCCTTTTTTTCCCCACAAATAGAGATTTCTTTTGGTGGTATTTGATCGCCTCTGCGGTTTTTATTTTTTGCGCTATAAACAAAAATAGAGCCACAATTTTGAAAAAAAAAAAAAAACACAATTGGCCAGATTCAGGTAGGGCGGCGTATCGTTAGGCGGGGGTAGCGTATCGAATCTACGCTACGCCGCCGCAATTTAGAGAGGCAAGTGCAGTATTCGCAAAGCGCTTGCTCCCTAAGTTACGGCGGCGTAGCGTAAATGGGCCGGCGTAAGCACGCCTAATTCAAAGTAGGTGGAAGGTGGGCGTGATACATGTTAATGAACCGTGACCCCTTGCAAATGATGGGCCGAACGAACGGCGCATGCGCCGTCCGTGGATGTATCCCAGAGTGCATGCTCAGAATCTCGTCGAATAGAACACTGCCTACGACGTGAACGTAACTTACGCCCAGCCCCATTCACGTACGACTTACGTAAACGACGTAAACACGACGGCTGTCCCGACGTCCATACCTTTGCATGGGATGCGCCACCTTTTTGGTGGTTTATCTTTACGCCGGAAAACGCCTTACGTAAACGGCGTAGATTACTGCGTCGGGCGTACGTACGTTCGTGAATCGGCGTATCTTGCTCATTTGCATATTTAACATGGGAACGTCGAATGCGTCCAGCGTAACTATGCGCCCACGATACGCCGGCGTAGGCAAGTTACGTCGGGCGGCTGAAGCCTTGTTTTACGGCGTATCTAGCTTCGTGAATCGGCGTAAAAGTACGACGGCGCACATTTGTACTAACGACGGCGTATGTGGGGATATACGCCGGCGTAAAGGTACCTGAATCTGGCTAAATATTTTTTTACTTTTTGCTGTAACAAATATCCCCCAAAAAATATATATAAAAAAAACAAAAAACGATTTTTTGCTCAGTTTAGGCCGATACGTATTCTTCTACATTATTCTTCTCGGGAACGAGCGGGGGGCGTGCGCACGTGCTCCGATTGGCTGCTAGGCGAGATGACGTAATATTACGTCATCTCGCCCAGCAGAGCCAGTATATACGGCGGCTGGTCGGCAAGCCATTAAAAGAGCAGAGGGGCGCCTCTAAGTGTAGCAATATGGTTACATTTAATGAAGGGACAACATTCAGCAACTTATTGCTACACTTAGAGGAGCCTCTCTTCGCTTTTATACCCTGTAAAAAAAATGCTTTGATATACAAGCGCTTTGGATTACAAGTGTGTTTCTGGAAAAAATTATCCTCGCAAACCGAGGTTTTACTGTATAAAAATAATTGTATTTGAAAAACTGCTGCGCAAATACTGCATGACGTAAAAAAATGGCAACACCGGACGTTTTATTCTCAATGGCCTCTGCTTAAAATTGTGTATATATATATATATATATATATAGGGCCAGATTCTCGTAGATCTGCCCTTTAACAGCGTATCCCCTTTACGCTACGCCGTCGCACTATTTATGGGCAAGTGCTGTGTTCTCAAAGCACTTGCTCCGTAATTTGCGGCGGCCTAGCGTAAATGGGCCGGCGTAAGGCCGCGTAATTCAAAGTAGGAAGCAGGGGGGCGTGCTGTATTTAAATTAAGCGTGCCCCCGCGCCGAACGAACTGCGCATGCGCCGGCTGGAAATGTAGCCCACTGGGCATGCTCCATAGTACGCCGCAAATACATTGATTTCGACGCGAAGCCCTATTAATGTACAGCCCTATTTGCGACGAGTTACGTAAACGACGCTGTCCTGACATCCATACCTAACATGGCGTACGCCGGACCTACGCAAGGTTACCCCTCATATAGCAGGGGTAACCTTACGCAAACTACGACGACGGCGCCCAAATACGTTCGGGAATCGGCGTATCACGCTCATTTGCATATTCGACGCAGAAATCGACAGGAACACCACCTAGCGGCCAGCGTAACATTACAACTTAGATACAACGGTGTAAGTGACTTACGCAAGTCGGATCTAAGCAAATTCTATGCGTAACTGATTCTAAGAATCAGTCGCATAGATACCCAGGGCCAGAAACAGAGATACACCGGCGTATCTCAGCTGAGAATCTGGCCCATAATGTTTGGGGAAGTTCCAAGTATTTTTCTAGCACAAAGAAAAAAAATAAAAATAATAATTTTCCATCTATGAAAGAAACGTCAGAACTGGCCTGGGGATCAGGTAGTAGAGCTGGGTGATTTTGGGCCAAAAAAATTCAGCGATTAAAAAAAAAATAAAATAAAAATAAAACTTGATTCACGATTCGAATCAAGTTTTTTTTTTCCTGATGGACACTGCGCCGGTCCTCATTTTTTAGGCGAGGCTGCAGCTTCGGTCTAGTCCGCCGCGATCCTGGAAAAAAAGGCCGCAGACTAGGCCGAAGCCGCGCCTAAAAAAATCCTGCCCGCAGCTCGCCTCGATCCAGCGTCCGGCCTCGCGGCCTTTTTTCCAGGATCGTGGCGAGCTGCGGGCAGGATCTTTTTGGGCTAGTCCACGGAGCGCCGGTCCTATGAAAAAAATAAAATAAATCTATTTGGTCAAAATCTGAATCGATTTGCCCTCGCAATTTGATTAAACATTTTTTTCCAGCCCTATCAGGTAGTTAACCAATTAAGGACCCATTCACGCCAATAGACGTTGGTAGAAGCGCAAGGCTGGGCACGATCACGTACATGTCTTTAGGAGCCCAGCGCGCGCTCGCGACCCGCTCCTGTGCTCCGTGACCGTGCCCGCGGACCCGATCGCCGCAAGTGTCCCGCAAACGGTCACAGAGCCGAAGAACTGGGAGAGGTGAGTGTAAACAAACCTTTCCCTGTTCTTCCTAGTGTGACTGCCACTGATCGTTTGTTCCCTGTCCGGAACGACGGACGGTCAGTGACGTCACATGCCAAGCCACGCCACCACACAGTAGTAATCACGCCCTAGGAAACACGTAATCCCTTCAGCGCCCCCTACAGGCTAACCCCTTCACTGCCAGTAATCAGTGCATTTTTATAGCACTTTTCAGTGTGAAAATGCCAATGGTCCCAAAATAATGTCAAATGTGTCCGCCATAATGTCGCAGTCACGATAAAAATCGCTGATCGCTGCCATTACTAGTAAAAAAAAAAAAATAACATTAATAAAAATGCCATAAAACTATCCCCTATTTTGTAAACGCTATAACTTTTGCGCAAACCAATCAATAAACGCTTATTGCGATTTTTTTTTTTACCAAAAATATATAGAAGAATACGTATCGGCCTAAACTGAGAAAAAAAATTTAAATATATTTTTGGGGGATATTTATTATAGCAAAAAGTAAAAAATATTGCATTTTTTTTAAATTGTTGCTCTATTTTTGTTTATAGCGCAAAAAATAAAAACCGCCGAGGTGATCAAATACCACCGAAAGAAAGCTCTATTTGTGGGGAAAAAAGGACGTCAATTTTGTTTGGGAGCCACGTCGCACGACCGCGCAATTGTCAGTTAAAGCGACGCAGTGCCGATTCGCAAAAAAGGGGCCGGGTCCTTTAGCAACAAAATGGTCCGGGGCTGGTTAACAAACACCTGGAAGAGTCGCCTGCGGTGAATTTTTGGTGAATGTCGGATTTACTGCTTATAAATATATACACGGAATTTACAAAGTTAGGTTGCACAGGGACACATCCATTGAGTCCAAGAAATAACACAGACAAGAAGACAAAGTTGTCTAATAATCCAACCTACAGACGGGGCCTTTTTTAGTACATTGCGGGGGGTTATTTACTAAAGGCAAATCCACGTTGCACTACAAGTGGAAACTACGGCCTAGATTCACGTAGGGCGGCCTAACTATGAGCGGGCGTAGCGTATCGTATTTAGGCTACGCCGCCGCAACTTAGGGCGCAAGTGGAGTATTCTCAAAGCACTTGCATCCTAAGTTACGATGGCGTAGCGTAAATATCCCCGCGTAAGCGCGCCTAATTCAAATGTGGAAGAGGTGGGCGTGTTTTATGTAAATTAATCGTGACCCCACGTAATTGACGCTTTTAACGCCGTCCGTGGACGCATCCCAGTGCGCATGCGTCGGATAGAATGCCTAAGATACGTCGAGCACTGCCTACGACGTGAACGTAACTTACGCACAGCCCTATTCGCGCACGACTTACGCAAACGACGTAAAAAGATACGCTTGTTCCGACGTCCGTACCTTGCATGGGCTGCGCCACCTAGAGGGCTGCTTTATCTTTACGCCGGCGTACGTCTTACGTAAACGGCGTAACTAATTGCGACGGTCGCACGTACGTTCGAGAATCGGCGTATCTAGCTCATTTGCATATTCGACACGGAAATCAACGGAAGCGCCACCTAGCGGCCAGCGTAAATATGCACACAAGATACGACGGCGACGTAATCTTCTAAGAATCAGGCGCGCATATACGACGGCGCGCATTCGGACTTACGACGGCTTACGTGGAGATACGCCGTCGTAAGTCTTTGAGAATCTGGCCCTAAAAGTGCAATTTGCACTTGAAATTGCAATGAAAGTGCACTTGGAAGTGCAGTTGCTGTAAATATGAGGGGAAGATCTGAAATGAGGGGAAGCTCTGCTGATTTTCTCATCCAATCGTGTGCAAGCTAAAATGCTGTTTTTTTATTTTCCTTGCATGTCCCCCTCAGATCTACAGCGACTGCACTTGTAGTGCAAAGTGGATTTGCCTTTCATAAATAACCCCCATAGTGTTTATATGTTAGACCCCTGAGATCTCATAGGATATACGCTGTATACACAACACCCTTACCTGTCCCCAGCCTCATGTGCTTTGGCTTCTCCATCCTAATTGCAGCCTCCTGGGCACAGGTGGGATTCCAGTGATTGCAGGTGTAGGGCCCAGGTGGGCCTCTGCTAATTGCAGGTAGTCAGTAGTGAAAACTACTTGCAATCATTGGTAGCTCACCAAGGCCAACTATTTCCATCCATTGGAAGCCCACCTAGGCCAGCTACCTGCATCCACTGAAAGCCTACCTACCTTAAATCATTTAAAGTCTAATCATTGTGTCCAAGGTCTGGGTATCCAGATTTGGCTACCTGCAAACATTGGAAGTCCACCTGGGCAGACTACCTAAAATCATTGGAAGCCCACCTAGGCCAGCTACCTGTATCCACTGGAAGCCCACCTGAGCCGACTACTTGCAATCATTGGTAGCTACCAAAGCCAACTATTTCCACCCATTGGAAGCCCACCTAGGCCTGCTACCTGCATCCACTGGAAGCCCACCTGAGAAAACTACTTGCAATCATTTGGTAGCTCACCAAGGCCAACTATTTCCATCCATTGGAAGCCCACCTAGGCCAGCTACCTGTATCCACTGGAAGCCCACTTGAGCTGACTACTTGCAATCATTGGTACCTCACCAAGGCCAACTATTTCCACCCATTGGAAGCCCACCTAGGCCAACTACCTGCATCCACTGGAAGCCCACCTAGGCCTGCTACCTGCATCCACTGGAAGCCCACCTGAGCCGACTACTTGCAATCATTGGTAGCTACCAAAGCCAACTATTTCCACCCATTGGAAGCCCACCTAGGCCTGCTACCTGCATCCACTGGAAGCCCACCTGAGAAAACTACTTGCAATCATTGGTACCTCACCAAGGCCAACTATTTCCACCCATTGGAAGCCCACCTAGGCCAACTACCTGCATCCACTGGAAGCCCACCTAGGCCTGCTACCTGCATCCACTGGAAGCCCACCTGAGCCGACTACTTGCAATCATTGGTAGCTACCAAAGCCAACTATTTCCACCCATTGGAAGCCCACCTAGGCCTGCTACCTGCATCCACTGGAAGCCCACCTGAGCTGACTACTTGCACTCATTGGTAGCTCACCAAGGCCAACTATTTCCACCCATTGGAAGCCCACCTAGGCCTGCTACTTGTATCCACTGAAAGCCCACCTGAGCCGACTACTTGCAATCATTGGTAGCTCACCAAGGCCAACTATTTCCACCCATTGGAAGCCCACCTAGGCCTGCTACCTGCATCCACTGGAAGCCCACCTGAGAAAACTACTTGCAATCATTGGTACCTCACCAAGGCCAACTATTTCCACCCATTGGAAGCCCACCTAGGCCAACTACCTGCATCCACTGGAAGCCCACCTAGGCCTGCTACCTGCATCCACTGGAAGCCCACCTGAGCCGACTACTTGCAATCATTGGTAGCTACCAAAGCCAACTATTTCCACCCATTGGAAGCCCACCTAGGCCTGCTACCTGCATCCACTGGAAGCCCACCTGAGCTGACTACTTGCACTCATTGGTAGCTCACCAAGGCCAACTATTTCCACCCATTGGAAGCCCACCTAGGCCTGCTACTTGTATCCACTGAAAGCCCACCTGAGCCGACTACTTGCAATCATTGGTAGCTCACCAAGGCCAACTATTTCCACCCATTGGAAGCCCACCTAGGCCTGCTACCTGCATCCACTGGAAGCCCACCTGAGAAAACTACTTGCAATCATTTGGTAGCTCACCAAGGCCAACTATTTCCATCCATTGGAAGCCCACCTAGGCCAGCTACCTGTATCCACTGGAAGCCCACTTGAGCTGACTACTTGCAATCATTGGTACCTCACCAAGGCCAACTATTTCCACCCATTGGAAGCCCACCAGCGTGTCGGGATCCTCCGGGGTAATTGACCACGCTATAGAAAGTGCACCTCAACTCAACTACCTGCATCCACTGGAAGCCCACCTAGGCCTGCTACTTGCAATCATTTGGTAGCTGACTACTTGCACTCATTGGTAGCTCACCAAGGCCAACTATTTCCATCCATTGGAAGGCCACCTACCTGCATCCATTGGAAGCTTATCTGAGTCAACTACTTGCAATCATTGGTATCTCGCCTGGGCTAGGTGGGATTCCAGTGATTGCAGGTGTAGGGACCAGGTGGGCTTCCACTAATTGCAGGTAGTCGGCTCAAATGGGCTTCCAATGATTACAGGTAACCAAATCTGGTTACTTGACTCCTACAGGGCAGTTTGGCTCAGATTTTGTATGTGTACCTTTTTAGGCTATTACAGGACTGATGTGCCTGGCATAGAATTCAGAAGACACTAGAGGTCCAACATATGATTGAGGGGGGGGGGGGGTAGAGATCAATCGCTAAGGGTGTGCACCCCAAAGCTCAATCATATATGGTTGTATGTGTATATACAGAGATTGTTGTCAATAGAGCAATGGACAGTGTCAGTTGTTTTTTTTATTATTATTATTATTATTTTTTTAGGAGCTCTGTTAGGGGGCTTTGATTAAATTTCAGGGGTCTAAACAGAGGATCTGAGCCACACATGAGTGATTAGGGTGTGCCCAGGCACACCCTGTGCGCACACCTATAGTCAATCGTATGATTGAGGGATGGGGGATAGGACAATTGTTCTGTGTTTTTAAATTAGGAGTTTTTCAGGCGGTATAGCGCTAAAAATAGCGTCTAAATACCCCCTGAAAAAGGAGAGAAAAAAAATCTCCTGCAAGCAGCATCTTTGGAGCGGTGAGAGGCGCGGTGTGTATACCACTCCTTCACATTTAAAACAATGGGAAACCACGGTATTAACCCTTTTTCGGCTGCCAGCGGGGGTTAATACCGCACCGCTAGCGGCCGTATCCCGTGGCAATTCCAACGCTATAGGCACTATACCGCCACCGCACCTCCCGCCCCAGTGTGAAAGGGGCCTTAAGGTAACACATAGGAGTATAAGACTATAATTGCCCAATAATGAACGGACATACAGTATATCCATTATAAAGAGCTCCTGTAAGCGACATATCTATCCACACATAGGGGTCCTGATCAGCTTGCCGCAAAGCATGAAGACCCCTTATTGTATATGATTGGACTGTATTGTATTTGAAGAAAGGAATTATCACACGGTCTGTACTATGACCTATGGGTAAAATTGCAGGTAGTCAGCCCAGGTAAGCTCCTAATGATTGCAGGTAGCCAGCCCAGGTAAGCTCCTAATGATTGCAGCCATTCCTCCCAAGTGGGCTTCCAATGATTGCAAAAAGTCATTCTGGGTGAGCCTCTAATGGATGCAGGTAGATGGCCCAGGTAAGTTTCCAATGAGTGCAAGTAGTTGGCTCAGGTGGGCTTCCAATGATAGCAGAAAGTTGGCTTGGATGAGCTTCCAAAGTATACAGGTAGTTGGCCCTGGTGGACATCCAATAATTGCAGGTGGTCAGTCTGGGTGGGCTTCCAGTTCCAGTGGATGCAGGTATTTGGTCCAGATAGACTTCCAATGTTTGCAGGTAGCCAAATCTGATTACCCAGACCTTGGACACAATTAGGTTTCAAATGATTTAAGGTAGGTGGGCTTCCAATGGATGCAGGTAGTTGGCCTAGGTCAGTGATGGCGAACCTTTGCACCCCAGATGTTTTGGAACATTTCCCATGATGCTCAACTACACTGCAGAGTGCATAAGCATCATGGGAAATGTAGTTCCAAAACATCTGGGGTACCAAGGTTCGCCATCACTGGCCTAGGTGGTCTTCCAATGGATGGCAATAATTGGCCTTGGTGAGCTACCAATGATTGCAAGTAGTTGGCCCAGGTGGGCTTCCAATGGATGCAGATAGTTGGCCTTGGTGAGCTACCAAATGATTGCAAGTAGTTTTCTCAGGTGGGCTTCCAGTGGATGCAGGTAGCTGGCCTAGTTGGGCTTCCAATGGATGGAAATAGTTGGCCTTGGTGAGCTACCAATGATTGCAAGTAGTTGACTCAGATGGGCAGGTAGTAGTTGGCCTTGGTGAGCTACCAATGATTATAAGTAGTTAGCTCAGATGGGCTTCCAGTGGATACAGGTAGTTGGCCTAGGTGGGCTTCCAATGGATGGAAATAGTTGGCCTTGGTGAGCTACCAATTATTGCAAGTAGTCAGCTCAGGTGGGCTTCCAGTGGATGCAGGTAGTTGGCTTTGGTAGCTACCAATGATTTCAAGTAGTTGGCTCAGGTGGGCTTCCAGTTGATACAGGTAGCTGGCCTAGGTGGGCTTCCAATGGATGGAAATCGTTGGCCTTGATGAGCTACCAATGATTGCAAGAAGTTGGCTCAGGTGGGCTTCCAGTGGGTACAGGTAGCTGGCCTAGGTGAACTTCCAATGTTTGCAGGTAGCCAAATTTGATTACCCAGACCTTGGACGCAACGATTAGGCTTCAAATGATTTAAGGTAGGTGGGCTACCAATAGATGCAGATAGCTGGCCTAGGTAGGTTTCCAATGGATGGAAATAGTTGGCCTTGGTGAGCTACCAATGATTGCAAGTAATCGGCTCAGGTGGGCTTCAAATGGATGCAGGTAGTTGACCCAGGTGGGCTTCCAATGATCACAGGTAGTTGGCCTTGGTGGCTTCAGTTGGAAATATTTGAATCAATACAAACACAGGCCGCCATGGTGGGAAGGAGTGCCGAGTGTGAGAACATGAGATGCAAACTGTAGCGGCCATGTCCTGTTTATAACAAAGACGTTGTTTGTACCTGAGAGAAATTCATGGGGAAGACGGACAATGTTGTCACCTGGATAAATGGCGGCCAGGTATTTATTTACCCTGACCTTCCCTCTGCTATCCACCCCGACCTTCCCTCTGCCATCCACCCCCCCCCCCCGACCTTCCCTCTGCCATCCACCCCGACCTTCCCTCCGCCACCCACCCCGACCTTCCCTCCGCCACTCACCCCAACCTTCCCTCCGTCATCCACCCCGACCTTCCCTCCGTCATCCACCCCGACCTTCCCTCCGTCATCCACCCCGACCTTCCCTCCGTCATCCACCCGACCTTCCCTCTGCCATCAACCCCAACCTTTTTCCCCGCCATCCACCCCAACCTTTTTTCCCGCCATCCCCCCGACCTTCCCTCCTCCCGCCACCCCCCCGACTTTCCCTCCTCCCGCCATCCCCCCCGACCTTCCCTCCGTCATCCACCCCGACCTTCCCTCCGCCATCCACCCTGACCTTCCCTCCGTCATCCATCCCTCTGTCATCCACCCCGACCTTCCCTCCGCCATCCACCCCAACCTTTTTCCCCGCTATCCACCCCGACCTTCCCTCCGCCATCCCCCCGACCTTCCCTCCTCCCACCACCCACTCCGCTATTCCCCCCCGACCTTCCCTCCTCCCGCCATTCACCCCGACCTTCCTTCTGTCATCCACCCCGACCTTCCCTCCGCCATCCCCCCTGACCTTCCCTCCTCCCGCCATCCCCCCCCGACTTTCCCTCCTCCCGCCATCCACCCCGACCTTCCCTCCGCCATCCCCCCCGACCTTCCCTCCGCTATGCCCCCGACCTTCCCTCCGCCATCCACCCCGACCTTCCCTCCGCCATCCACCCCGACCTTCCCTCCGCCATCCACCCCAACCTTTTTCCGACTTTCCCTCCTCCCGCCATCCACCCCGACCTTCCCTCCGCCATCCCCCCCGACCTTCCCTCCGCTATGCCCCCGACCTTCCCTCCGCTATCCACCCCGACCTTCCCTCCGCCATCCCCCCGACCTTCCCTCCTCCCACCACCCACTCCGCTTTTCCCCCCCGACCTTCCCTCCTCCCGCCATTCACCCCGACCTTCCTTCTGTCATCCACCCCGACCTTCCCTCCGCCATCCCCCCTGACCTTCCCTCCGCCATCCCCCCCGACTTTCCCTCCTCCCGCCATCCACCCCAACCTTCCCTCCGCCATCCCCCCCGACCTTCCCTCCGCCATCCACCCCGACCTTCCCTCCGCCATCCACCCCGACCTTCCCTCCGCCATCCACCCCGACCTTCCCTCCGCCATCCACCCCGATCTTCCCTCCGCCATCCACCCTGACTTTCTCTTCGCTATCCATCCCGACCTCCTCCTATAACCGATTCTGGATTCCACGTCAGAAGAACACCTGCGTTGTGAAATGTATGAATAGCGCATTGTTCTTTGGTGAGGTCCTCTGGTCACAAGCTTGTGAGTCAGGATTGCAAAACTCAGGACATAATGCTGGAGAGCCGAGAGATGGAAGTGCCTGATGTAATAGTTCTGCATCAGCAAATGAATCAACAAATATTACTGTAACTGGATCTTCTGTATGTCACTAGAAATTGCCAATCTGCAAGTCAGGCCCAACGAGAATTTTTCTTCATGTTTGCCATTTACTTACAAGTGAGAACTCAGCACAGGGATGGTGGGAACTCCTCATAATGGGCACAGTGGGTGTACAGACCCGGGAACTCAGCACAGGGATGGTGGGAACACCTCATAATGGGCACAAGCGGGGGCACAGACCTGGGAACTTGGCACAGGGATGGTGAGAACCCCTCATAATGGGCACAGCGGTTGTACAGACCCGGGAACTCAGCACAGGGATGGTGGGAACCTCTCATAATGGGCACAGCGGGTGTACAGACCCGGGAACTCAGCACAGGGATTGTGGGAACCCCTCATGATGGGGCACAGCGGGTGTACAGACCCGGGAACTCAGCACAGGGATGGTGGGATCCCCTCATAATGGGCACAGCGGGTGTACAGACCCGGGAACTCAGCACAGGGATGGTGGGAACCCCTCATAATGGGCACAGCCAGTGTACAGACCCGGGAACTCAGCACAGGGATGGTGGGAACCCCTCATAATGGGCACAGCGGGTGTACAGACCCGGGAACTCAGCACAGGGATGGTGGGAACCCCTCATAATGGGCACAGCCAGTGTACAGACCCGGGAACTCAGCACAGGGATGGTGGGAACCCCTCATAATGGGCACAGCAGCACAAGGGAAGGGTCATGTTTTTACTGCCAAAGGAGCCTAACTGTGTCCTAGATGTCAGATTTTACCCTCCCAGTCAGTGAAAGGAACCTAATGTATCAGGAACCATCATACAAGACCTCAGGGACCGTGTCCTAAAAAACTTCCCCTTTCTATAAATAAAAAACGCAAAGCGATCGTCAGCCTGCTCGGCGTATATTCGTCATCTATGATATTCACCCATACCTTCTCCCTCGCCTCCCCCGCCGAGTTGTCATCAAAGGCAAAAAATTCCATTTTGCGGTGACAACTCGCGTCCCCCTTCTGCAAGATCCAGAATGCAAAACTTTTCTTCGAATTGGAGCCGTGCTAACATTGAACAGGAAACCTCAGCGCTTCAAAGTATGTCTTCTCCCCAGAGCGACACCGAAAGGTGGTGAGGAGGAGAGGAAGAGCGAGAGAGCAGGACGGAGGGAGGTGCCGCTACATGAGCCGAGGCGCCGCACACCGGGGCTGTGATCTGTTCACTGGTTTTTAAATCACGCCGGGCACCATTTCTATTTCACCCGGCACCAGTCATTTTTATTTCACATCTACACTATTTTTATTGTACACCCATCATCACTTTTATTTCACATTGGCGCCATTTTTAGTTCACGCCCAACATCACTTTTATTTCACATTGGCGCCATTTTTAGTTCACGCCCAACATCACTTTTATTTCACATTGGCGCCATTTTTAGTTCACGCCCAACATCACTTTTATTTCACATTGGCACCATTTTTATTTACGCCCAACATCACTTTTATTTCACATTGGCGCCATTTTTATTTGACACCCATCATCACTTTTATTTCACATCCGGCGTCAATCATTTTTAGTTCATATTGGAGCCATTTTTATTTCACTTCAGCGTCATTTATATTTTACAACCAGCATCATTTTTGGCACCACCTTTATTTCACATTGGTGACACTTTTTTTTTTCACCCGCGTCGGTCATTTTTATTTCACATTAGTTACACTGTTATTCACAAAGCACTTGCGCCGACGTATCTCCAGATGCGCCGACGTAAGTACAAATGTGCGTCGTCGTATCTATGCGCCGACCCACAAAGCAAGATACGTCGAAAAATAGGCTTCATCCGACCGACGTAACTTGCCTACGCCGGCGTAGAGTGGGCGCATATTTACGCTGGACGCATTTGGCGCTCCCATTGATTTTCGATGCAAACATGCAAATGAGGGAGAAACGCTGATTCACGAACTTACTTGCGCCCGGCGCATGTTTTAAGTGATTTGCGTAAGTTTTACGTCCGGCGTAAAGTTATTCCCCATATTGGAGGCGCAACCCATGCAAAGGTATGGACCAGGGAACGAACGCCGTCAAATTTTACGTAGTACGTGAATAGGGCTGGGCGTGGTGAAGCGTTAACGTCGTAGGCAGTGATCCAACGTATCTTAGGCAGTTGGTTCGACGTGATTGTGAGCATGCGCACTGGGATACGTCCAAGAGACGACGCATGCGCAGTTCGTTTTAAGTACCTGTCTGAAGCTCAGCCCATCATTTGCATGGGGTCGCGCCTCATTAAAATGTATCACGCCCATTTCCACTTACGCCTAAGACTATACGTTACGCCGGCGCAACGTTGGGAGCATTTGCTTTGTGAATTCCATGCTTCCCTCTCCGCGCTGCGCCGGCGTAGCGTAAAGAAGATACGCTACGGTGGCATAAAGATGCGCCGATGTATGTGAATCCGGGCCATTGACGTCATTTTTAATTTACACCCCACGCCATTTTTATTTCACATTAGCGCAATTTTTATTTCATATCCAGCCCCATTTTTTATTTCACATTGGCGGCATTTTTAATTTACACCCGGTGTCATTATTTTTTCACATCTGCACTATTTTTATTGTACACCCAACATCACTTATATTTCACATTGACGCCATTTTTATTTCACGCCCAACATCATGGGCATTTCACATTAGTGCCTTTTTCTATTTTATTTCACAACCGCCATCATTTTTATTTTACATCCGGCATCAATAATTTTTAGCTCATATTGGAGCCATTTTTATTTCTTTTGGTGGTATTTGATCACCTCTGCGGTTTTTATTTTTTGCACTATAAACAAAAATAGAGCGACAATTTTAAAAAAAAATCAATATTTTTTTACTTTTTTCTATAATAAATATCCCCCAAAAATATACATACATATTTTTTCCCTCAGTTTAGGCCGATACGTATTCTTCTGCCTATTTTTGCTAAAAAAAAAAAAAAAATCGCAATAAGCGTTTATCGATTGGTTTGCGCAAAATGTATAGCGTTTACAAAATAGGGGATCGATTTATGGCCTTTTTGTTTATTTTTTACTACTAATGGCGGCGATCAGCGATTTTTTTTTTCCGTGACTGCGACATTATGGCGGACACTTCGGATAATTTTGACACAATTTTGGGACCAGTGTCATTTTCACAGCAAAAAATGCATTAAAAATGCACTGTTTACTGTGAAAATGACAATTGCCGTTTGGGAGTTAACCACAAGGGGGGTGTGGCTGTAGAGGGGTGTGGCTGTAGGTGTGACGTCATTGATTGTGTTTCCCTATATCAGGGATCAGACGATCAATGACGGCGCCACAGTGAAGAATGGGGAGAGCCGTGTTTACACTCATCTCTCCCCGTTCTTCAGCTTCGGGGACCGATCGCGGGACTCCAGCGGGGATGGGGTCACGGAGCTTCGGACCGGGTCGCGGGCGCGCGCCCGCAACCCACGGCTGGGCGCTTAAAGAGGACGTACCTGTACGTGCCTGTGCCTAGCCGTGCCATTCTGCCAACGTATATGTGCAGGAGGCGGTCCTTAAGTGGTTAAGATACCTCTCAACTCAACTCATGTGGCAGAGCGTATATGTATCTTATTCTTTTGTATGCAATATTTTTTGATATTCAATATTCAATTATCTTCAGTCATTGGCATTATTTAAAACTCAGATGAAAGATGCTGAAAAAGTTTTTTTGTTGGACTCTTATGCCGCGTACACACGATCAGACGTTTCGACAACAAAACCGTGGATTTTTTTCCAACAGATGTTGGCTCACAAATGTTGTCGGAAATTGCGAACGTCAAGATCGTGGTGACGTACAACACTACAACGAGCCGAGAAAAAATGAAGTTCAATAGCCAGTGCAGCTCTTCTGCTCGATTCCGAGCATGCGTGGAATTTTGTGCGTCAGAATTGTCCATGCACGCTCGGAAATTTTGTTGTCGGAAAATTTAAGAACCAGCTCTCAAATCGCTGTTGTCGGAAATTCCGATGGAGCCTACACGCGGTCGGAATTTTCGACAAAAAGCTCCCGTCGAACATTTGTTGGCGGAAATTCCGATCGTGCGTACGCGGCATTAGTGTTGTTGTGGTCTTTTTTTTTCTTTTTTTATTACATTTCTTGGACTACTCTGTGGAGCTTTGAGGACAAATGACGGGGAGCTGCCCTTTCACTTTGAACCACGTCCTCCTCTTTCAGTCCTCGGTCCCCAGTGCCCTACTAATGCAGTTTCTATTCAATGAAATTCCAGCGCTCGTGTTTCCGGTGCAAAAAGAAAATCTAGCCCAGTCCTAAGAAGACCCACTAAGGCCCGTCAGCCGACCTCCTGACACAACAGGATATTCAGTTCCTCAATGACATCCTCTGCATTGTACCCAGATGTTCTACTCAACTAAAGACTGATTTATCGGGGGCTTAAAAATCACCACCTTCTGTTGCCCACATCAGACAACTGCTTTTCTTTGCTTCATCCCACCAGCACCGGTTCAAAAACGTTATAGACCAGCCTTTCTCAGCCAGGGTTCTGTGGAACTTGAGGGGTTCCTCCAGAGGTTGTTGGGAGTTCCTCCAGAGGTTGTTGGGGGTTCCTCCAGAGGTTGTTGGGGGTTCCTCCAGAGGTTGTTGGGGGTTCCTCCAGAGGTTGTTAGGGGCAGGGCCAATCCTAGGGTCACATGCGCCTGGGTGCAGAAATATTTCTAACGCCTCCACGTGGGCGTGGTCATTTTTATTAACTCCTCCCCTTTACAAATGTTTCTATCGCAATAATACAAAATACATGAAGAGAAGCAGAGTACTTTATTGGGACCTGGGGGGGGGGGTCTCTTTGATGGACACAGAGGGGGCTTCTGTTAGAGTCTGTAAGATATATTACATACATAGTACAGGAGACGGTCAGAGACGTCAGACATAGTACAGGAGATGGTCAGACACTACAGACATAGTACAGGAGATGGTCAGAGACTACAGACATAGTACAGGAGATGGTCAGAGACTACAGACATAGTACAGGAGATGGTCAGAGACTACAGACATAGTACAGGAGATGGTCAGAGACTGCAGAGATGGTCAGAGACTACAGACATAGTACAGGAGATGGTCAGAGACTACAGACATAGTACAGGAGATGGTCAGAGACTGCAGAGATGGTCAGAGACTACAGACATAGTACAGGAGATGGTCAGAGACTGCAGAGATGGTCAGAGACTACAGACATAGTACAGGAGATGGTCAGAGACTACAGACATAGTACAGGAGATGGTCAGAGACTGCAGAGATGGTCAGAGACTACAGACATAGTACAGGAGATGGTCAGGGGCTGTGTATCCTATGCAATCTATCATGCCATAAAACATATAGAGTAGGGGCAGCTCAGAGCACGTGTAAAAGGATGCTGGGGATGCTATCCCCCAGCACACTGAACACTGTTACTCACCTCGGTTCCCACTGTTACTCACCTCGGATTCCACTGTTACTCACCTCAAACACACACCTATGCTCAGAACACTAGTTCTGGATGGACACAAACAAGGAGAGAAGGAGGGAGGAGAGAACTCTGGCACTTCGGCGTGCCCACCTCTGCAGGCGCCTGGGTGCAAAAGCACCCTGCCTAGGATCGCCCCCGGTTGGGGGTTCCTCCAGAGGTTGTTGGGGGGTTCCTTGAGCACTGAGCAATTTCTGTCTTTAGATAAGTTCCTAGTAACACCAATGATATTTCTTAGCTATCAGGAGAAGGGGTGTTCTTCCCACTATGAACAACGTCTCTCTATGGTCCAAGATATTGAGGTCCTGAGGAAGCCATGTTGGTGAAACGCGTAAACCTCTTGACATAGTAGCAAAGAAATACTGTTGAAGTATATAAATGGCCTGCCTCATTTTCAATGAGCACTAACTTTATTTTTTTATTAGTGTTAATATATTTTAACTTTTTGTAATAAATAATTTTTTTAGGAATTTGTGTGTCGCCGTCCTTCTCTGGTACCAGTAAAGTTCACAAAGTTTTCTCTATATTCTTTAAGTGGATGGGGTACCGAAATATAGACCAAATTCAACTCTATATTTCCACTATGAACAATGAAGGCTATTCTCCTCCCCATACAGTAGGAGTGATAATCCAAGTAGGAAAACGCTGTAGTCAGAGATGGATATTATTTTAGAACCTTGCTGTCCTCTAGGACTGGGGTTGTCCTCAGAATACTGTAGAAAATAGATAATAACAGAGGGAGAGAAGGGCACAGTGGCATCAATGGGCACAGTGGTGACAAAGGTCACAGTGGCGACAATTAAAGGGCACAGTGGCGACAATTAAAGGGCACAGTGGCATCAATGGGCACAGTGGTGACAATTAAAGGGCACAGTGGCGACAATTGATGGGCACAGTGGCTGCGTTTGATGGCATGGCACAGTGGCTGCGTTTGATGGCATGGCACAGTGGTGACAATTGATGGCATGGCACAGTGGCTGTGTTTGATGGCATGGCACAGTGGCTGCGTTTGATGGCATGGCACAGTGGCTGTGTTTGTTGGCCTGGCACAGTGGTGACAATTGATGGCACAGTGGTGACAATTGATGGCACAGTGGCTGTGTTTGATGGCATGGCACAGTGGCTGTGTTTAATGGCATGGCACAGTGGTGACCATTGATGGCACAGTGGCTGTGTTTGATGGCATGGCACAGTGGTGACAATTGATGGCATGGCACAGTGGCTGTGTTTGATGGCATGGCACAGTGGTGACAATTGATGGCACAGTGGCTGTGTTTGATGGCATGGCACAGTGGTGACAATTGATGGCACAGTGGCTGTGTTTGATGGCATAGCACAGTGGTGACAATTGATGGCACAGTGGCTGTGTGTGATGGCATGGCACAGTGGCTGTGTTTGATGACATGGCACAGTGGTGACAATTGATGGCACAGTGGTGACAATTGATGGCACAGTGGCTGTGTTTGATGGCATGGCACAGTGGTGACAATTGATGGCACAGTGGCTGTGTTTGATGGCATGGCACAGTGGTGACAATTGATGACATGGGACAGTGGCTGTGTTTGATGGCACAGTGGCTGTGTTGGATGGCATGGCACAGTGGTGACAATTGATGGCACAGTGGTGACAATTGATGGCACAGTGGCTGTGTTTGATGGCATGGCACAGTGGTGACAATTGATAGCACAGTGGCTGCGTTTGATGGCATGGCACAGTGGTGACAATTGATGGCACAGTGGCTGTGTTTGATGGCATGGCACAGTGGTGACAATTGATGACATGGGACAGTGGCTGTGTTTGATGGCACAGTGGCTGTGTTGGATGGCATGGCACAGTGGTGACAATTGATGGGCACAGTGGCTGCGTTTGATGGCATGGCACAGTGGTGACAATTGATGGCACAGTGGCTGTGTTTGATGGCATGGCACAGTGGTGACAATTGATAGCACAGTGGCTGCGTTTGATGGCATGGCACAGTGGTGACAATTGATGGCACAGTGGCTGTGTTTGATGGCATGGCACAGTGGTGACAATTGATGACATGGGACAGTGGCTGTGTTTGATGGCACAGTGGCTGTGTTGGATGGCATGGCACAGTGGTGACAATTGATGGGCACAGTGGCTGCGTTTGATGGCATGGCACAGTGGTGACAATTGATGGCACAGTGGCTGCGTTTGATGGCATGGCACAGTGGTGACAATTGATAGCACAGTGGCTGCGTTTGATGGCATGGCACAGTGGTGACAATTGATGGCACAGTGGTGTGAATTGATGGCACAGTGGCTGCGTTTGATGGGCACAGTGGTGACAATTGATGGCACAGTGGCTGCGTTTGATGGCATGGCACAGTGGTGACAATTGATGGCACAGTGGCTGCATTTGGTGGGCACAGTGAGGCTGCAATTGCTTTTTTTTTTTTTCGTTTGCGCCCCCCAAAAAATTTTGAGCACCAGCCGCCACTGATTAGGAGGGGTTCCCTGAAATCGGAAAAGTTGTTCTAAGTTTATCTTCTGGTTCAAACTGGTGATTAAAGCTTAAATAGACAATTTTCATTGGTACTTATGTTTTTTATGCAAATGTAATGATTGTGGTCCAATTTATTAGTTACAGACTGAAATAACAGAACTGATGTCCATCTTTCAGTACTGATAGGGCCAGATTCAGGTAGATGGGAGCATCTTTGCTCTGGAGTAACGCTTCTCATTTGCGTTGCGCTGCAGAAATTTTAGGAGCAAGTGCTGTCATTCACGAAGCACTTGCTCCTAAAGTTGCGGCAGCGCATCGCAAATGAGCCGGCGGAATTCAAATTGGGCGGGTACGGGGCGTGTAGTATGCTAACTAAGCGCGATCCCGCCGCCAACGTACTGCGCATGCGTCGAGTGTCAAAACATCCCCGTGCGCATGCTCCAAAATCTGTGAATGAACGTCAATGACGTCACATTCCCATTCATGACCGTTTTACGCAAGCGACGTTTTTTTTTTTTTTTTCGACGCGATGACGACGCCTATACCTAACATAGGATATTCCAACCCCATGTAGGTATAACTATGCGCCGCGTATCCCGTCCGGAAACGTCGTAACGTCACTGCGTCGCGCCGGAATGCGATCGTGAATTGCCGATTTCCGCTCATTAACATATTTTTTGAGCGGAAATCGGCGGGAACGCCCCCGGCGCCATTTTTAAGTTGAAGTAACGATGCGATGGCGAAACTCAGTTACGCTGCTCGCATCGGAGCTTCAACCCGGCGTTTCTTGTTTTCTGGTTACAGAAAACAGAAACGCCGGCTCAAAGTCACAGTTAGGCTGGCGGATCACTGGATCCGCCAGCCTAACTGTTCCTGAATCTGGCCCATAGTATTTGGAATGGAGAATAATCGCATGTCTTTGGTCTCCAACAAATGATAAAACTCAACTAAAATTGCTTTTCCTGCATGATGGACTTCGTCCTTCAGATATAAGACCAGAATTGAGGTGTCTATACTAATGGCCACTCTCATTTTGCAAGTTTATGTCGCAATCTTTTCTCCACAACGATTGTCCATAGCTCCCCTCGGATGGCTACTGGTACCCTGACCACAAGAAGTAAGCCAAGCTGTGGACTTCAGATAAGATTGCACGCTTTTCTGCGCTCCAGTGGTACGTGACCGGCATGTGTTTATCACTCGGTGGTGTTGTGTCAGATTCGTGTTTTTGTGGTTTGAGTTTCTCTCTCTCTACAAGGCGGCGACCTCCGTATCTAAACCACTCCTCCCCGTATTCTGCCGCACCGCACAACTAAACAGGATGGGTAACCAACCCCAAAAAAATCTTTGATGTCTGACAAACACACAAGCATGCAGATACTAATCAGTCTGACCTCCTTCCAAAACCTAAAATGACACCCACCCCCCCCCAAAAAAAGTGTCTTCTTGTAATAAAACGCACTAACATTATATAAGAATGTTCCAGACGCCCCCCCCCCCCCCCCCCCCCCCCAAAAAAAAGTGTCTTATTGTAATAAAACACACTAACATTATATAAGAACACTTCAGACCCCCACCCAAAAAAGTGTCTTATTGTAATAAAACACACTAACATTATATAAGAATGTTCCAGACGCCCCCCCCCCAAAAAAAGTGTCTTATTGTAATAAAACACACTAACATTATATAAGAATGTTCCAGACGCCCCCCAAAACAAAGTGTCTTACTGTAATAAAACACACTAACATTGTATAAGAACACTCCAGACCCCCACCCAAAAAAGTGTCTCCTTGTAATAAAACGCACTAACATTGTATAAGGACGCTCCAGACAAATATGTAAAAACACTTGTAGCGGATGGTTGCTACTAGTTCAGGGCCGTCTTAATAGCATCTTGGGCCCCTGGGCAAAGTAATGCTCTGGGGCCCCTACAATGGAGACAGTGCAGGTAAACAGACATCAAGTAGTTAGGAGGTAGGGGATATCTAGAGTGTAGAGGGGTCAGAGTGCTGGGGGGATATCTGGGGTGTAGAGGGGTCAGAATGCTGGGGGGATATCTGGGGTGTAGAGATGTCAGAGTGCTGGGGGATATCTGGGATATAGAGGGGTCAGAGTGCTGGGGGGGATACCTGGGGTGTAGAGGGGTCAGAGTGCTGGGGGGATATCTGGGGTGTAGAGGGGTCAGAGTGCTGGGGGGATATCTGGGGTGTAGAGGGGTCAGAGTGCTGGGGGGATATCTGGGGTGTGGAGGGGTCAGAGTGCTGGGGGGATGTCTGGGGTATAGAGGGGTCAGAGTGCTGGGGAGATATCTGGGGTGTAGAGGGGTCAGAGTGCTGGGGGGATATCTGGGGGGTAAAGGGGTCAGAGTGCTGGGGGGATATCTGGGGTGTAGAGGGGTCAGAGTGCTGGGGGGATATCTGGGGTGTAGAGGGGTCAGAGTGCTGGGGGGGATATCTGGGGTGTAGAGGGGTCAGAGTGCTGAGGGGATATCTGGGGTGTAGAGGGGTCAGAGTGCTGGGGGGATATCTGGGGTGTAGAGGGGTCAGAGTGCTGGGGGATATCTGGGGTGTAGAGGGGTCAGAGTGCTGGGGGGATATCTAGGGTGTAGAGGGGTCAGAGTGCTGGGGGGATATCTGGGGTGTAGAGGGGTCAGAATGCTGGGGGGATATCTGGGGTGTAGAGAGGTCAGAGTGCTGGGGGGATATCTGGGGTATAGAGGGGTCAGAGTTCTGGTGGGATATCTAGAGTGTAGAGGGGTCAGAGGTCAGAGCGCTGGGGGGATATCTGGGGTGTAGAGGGGTCAGAGTGCTGGGGAGATATCTGGGGTGCAGAGGGGTCAGAGTGCTGGGGGGATATCTGGGGTGTAAATGGGTCAGAGTGCTGGGGGGATATCTGGGGTGTAGAGGGGTCAGAGTGCTGGGGGGATATCTGGGGTGTAGAGGGGTCAGAGTGCTGGGGGGATTTCTGGGGTGTAGAGGGGTCAGAGTGCTGGGGGGATATCTGGGGTGTAGAGGGGTCAGAGTGCTGGGGGGATATCTGGGGTGTAGAGGGGTCAGAATGCTGGGGGGATATCTGGGGTGTAGAGGGGTCAGAGTGCTGGGGGGGGATATCTGGGGTGTAGAGGGGTCAGAGTGCTGGGGGATATCTGGGGTGTAGAGGGGTCAGAGTGCTGGGGGGATATCTGGGGTGTAGAGGGGTCAGAGGTCAGAGCGCTGGGGGGATATCTGGGGTGTAGAGGGGTCAGAGTGCTGGAGGGATTATCTGGGGTGTAGAGGGGTCAGAATGCTGGGGGGATATCTGGGGTGTAGAGGGTCAGAGTGCTGGGGGGATATCTGGGGTGTAGAGGGGTCAGAGTCCTGGGGGGATATCTGGGGTGTAGAGGGGTCAGAGTGCTGGGGGGATATCTGGGGTGTAGAGGGGTCAGAATGCTGGGGGGATATCTGGGGTGTAGAGGGTCAGAGTGCTGGGGGGATACCTGTGATGTAGAGGGGAAGCCCGTGCTGCCCCAATTTCGGGGCAGCCCAGGCTCAAGGACCAGCTGCTTTGGGTAAAGTGTAGGGGCCCCCATGCAGCTGGGGCCCCCGGGCAGTGCCCAGGCGTGCCCTCTCATTAAGACAGCCCTGCTAGTTACTAACATCCAGCAAATCGCCATTTACTAACAAGGAATCAGCTAAAAGCAGCCCAAAGGGGGCGCCATCCGCATGGAACTTCCCCTTTAGAGTGCCGTCCTACGTGTTGTACGCCACCGCGCTTTGTTCATCATTTTTCAAAAACGATGGTGTGTACGCGGCATCACTGTAGGGGGGCGTGGCTGAGCTTGTGACGTCACTGATCGTCGTTCCCTATGACAGGGAACAGACGATCAGCGACAAGCCACGTGGAAGAACGGGGAAAGGTTTGTTTACACTCACGTCTGCCTGCTCTTCAGGTCCTGTGACCTGATCGCGGGACACCAGCGGCGATCGGGTCTGCGGGTCCGTGGGCGAGGTCACAGAGCTTCGGACCAGGTTGTGAGCGCGCCGCCGGTGACGCGATCGTGACCCACGGCTGGGTTCTCAAAGGGGACGTACATGTACGCCCTTGTGCCCAGCCGTGCCATTCTGCCGACGTATATCTTTGTGCGTTGAAGGACAGTGTAAAAAATAAATAAATAAAAGTTTAATAACTACAGAATATCGTCACCGGCTATCTGCCTGAAAGGCAGCCGAAAAATCGGTATCGGAATTGTCTCTAAAAAAACGATATTGGTCGAACCTTACCCAATACACAGCACTGCTCCGGTGCACAAACTAATTATTAATAAAAATCCCATAAAACTATCCCTTATTTTGTAGACACTATAACTTCTGCGCAAACCAATCAATAAACGCTTATTGCGATTTCGTTTTACCAAAAAATATGTAGAAGAATACGTATCGGCCTAAACTGAGGACAAAAAAAAACGTTTTTTTATATATTTTTTGGGGGGATATTTATTAAAACAAAAAGTTACAAATATTGGGCCAGATTCAGGTAGATGGGCGAATCTTTATTCTGGAGTAACGTTTCTCATTTACGTTACTCCGCCGAAACTTTAGGAGCAAGTACTGTTATTCACAAAGCACTTGCTCCTAAAGTTGCGTCGGCGTAGCGAAAATGAGCCGGCGGAATTCAAATTGGGCGGGTAGGGGGCGTGTATTATTATAACTGGGCGCGATCCCGCGGCGAACGTACTGCGCATGCGTCGACTGTCAGTGCGCATGCTCCAAATTCTGTCAGTGAACGTCAATGACGTCAATCCCCATTCACGGACGTTTTACGCAAACGACGCAAATTTTTTTAAATTCGACACGATGACGACGGCCATACTTAACATAGGATACTCCACTAGGGGGCTGGTTTTTCTTTACGCCGCGTATCGCCAGAAAGTCACTGCGTCGGGCCCGAGTACGATCGTGAATTTCCGTCTCTCGCTGATTTACATATTCTCGGCGTTAATCAGCGGGAACGCCCCGAGCGCCATTTTTAAAATTGCAGTTCCGATACGACGGCGAAATACAATTACGCCGCTCGTATAGGAACTCCAACCCGGCGTTTCTTGTTTTCTGCTTACTGAAACGCCGGCTCAAAGTGAGAGTTAGGCTGGAGTATCACTGATAGATAACTCTACCTGAACCTGGCCCATTGTTTTTTTGTTCAAAATTGTTGCTATATTTTTGTTCATAGCGCAAAAAATAAAAACCGCAGAGGTGATCAAATACCACCAAAAGAAAGCTCTATTTGTGGGGAAAAAAGGACGCCAATTTTGTTTGGGAGCCACGTCGCACGACCGCGCAATTGTCCGTTAAAGCAAAAATGGAGACCATGTGGTTAAGGACCGCCTACTGCACATTTACGTCGGCAGAATGGCACGGCTGGGCACATCAACGTATATATACGTTGATTTTAGTACCCAGCCGTGGGTCGCGGGTGCGCGCCCGCAACCCGGTCCGAAGCTCCAGGACCGGGACCGCGGGATTCGCGGACCCGATCGCCGCTGCAGTGCGGCGATCCGTCCCTGGAGCGGAAGAACGGGGAGAGCCGTGTGTACACACGGCTTCCCCGTGCTTCTCTGTGGCCGTAGCATCGATCGCCTCATCCCTGTAATAGGGGGACGCGATCGATGACGTCACACCTACAGCCACACCCCCCTACAGTTGTAAACACAACACATAGGCACACATCCCCAACAGCGCCACCTGTGGTTAACTCCCAAACTGCAACTGTCATTTCCACAGTAAACAATGCAAATTTAAATGCATTTTTTGCTGTGAAAATGACAATTGTCCCAAAAATGTGTCAAAATTGTCCGAAGTGTCCGCCATATTGTCGCAGTCACGAAAAAAATCGCTGATCGCCGCTATTAGTAGTAAAAAAAAAATAATTAATAAAAATGTAATAAAACGATCCCTTATTTTGTAAACGCTATACATTTTGCGAAAACCAACCGATAAACGCTTATTGCGATTTTTTTTTACCAAAAATAGGTAGAAGAATACGTATCGGCCTAAACTGAGGAAAAAAAAAGTTTTTTTATATATTTTTTGGGGATATTTATTATAGCAAAAAGTTAAAAATATTGCATTTTTTTTTAAATTGTCGCTCTATTTTTGTTTATAGGGCAAAAAATAAAAACCGCAGAGGTGATCAAATACCACCAAAAGAAAGCTCTATTTGTGGGGAAAAAAGGACGCCAATTTTGTTTGTGAGCCACGCTGCGCGACCGCGCAATTGTCAGTTGAAGCGACGCAGTGCCGAATCGCAAAAAGGGGCAAGGTCCTTTACCTGCATTTTGGTCCGGGGCTTAAGTGGTTAAAGACGCAGGCTGCTTGAGGCCAATGGGTCTATAAATACACAGGTCAAATGATTTGTTGGGGTTGGGACTTTCAAGGCACTGATAGGAAGGCGTAAATGTAGTAAAAAAGTAGTTTATTCACATAAAACAATGAAACATATAAAAAAGATATAATGGGACAAGCCCCACAATTCAGAACATTACAAGAATTGTAACAAAAACAAAACCGTGCGAGTCTAAAAAGTGGAGCCAGCCAGCAACCTCAAAGCGGCGTTAAAGCGACGCAGTGCCGAACTGTAAAAACACCTTTGGGCATTTAGCAGCATATTGGTCCGGGGGGGCTTAAGTGGTGAACTGGAAAAATAAAAAAAGCATCCAAAATATAATTATGCACCAGAGAGACGCACAATGGACTACCTTTAATTCTGTATATATTTTAAATAAAGGTTGAACATCCGCCCAACGCTTCCTGTTTTGCTCCCTGGGCGGGTAATACCAAGCAGGCAAAGTGTAGCCCCACCCCCCCTATGACCCCCGGTGGGTCGTTTGCCCCCCATTATACTGTCAAACTGGGGTCACCTTGAATGGGTCTGATCTGAGAAGAGAACCCCCCCCCCCCCCCCCCCCGCTCGTCTTGCTGTCCAGAAGGGCCGTCTCATTGTAAGCGGCTCGGGAAAGGGAAGTCTGGCATTGTGTGAAGGAAGGTTCCAATTCCCAACGCCGGTGTCTGGAAGCCGGAAGGAAAAAGTGATTTGGCAGCCGATCGCACGTCTCATTATGGAGTTTATAATCAGCTTAATGACTACAAACCAACAATATATGAATGAGCTGGACGGGTCTTTATTACAAATACAAGGCGAGGCCTTCTTCTCATGGACCCGACAACCCCCCCAGAAATCCGAAGTGTAGGAAATCGCAGATATGGGGGAACATAAAAGAAAACTCCCCCTCATACCTGTACACTCTCAGCCCCCCTCTCACCTATATGCTCTCAGCCCCCTCTCACACCTATACGCTCTCAGCAACCCCCTTTCACCTGTATGCTCTCAGCCCCCTCTCACACCTATACGCTCTCAGCCTCCCCTCATACCTGTACGCTCTCATCCCCCTCTCACACCTATACGCTCTCAGCCCCCTCTCACACCTATACGCTCTCAGCCACCCCCTCACACCTGTATGCTCTCATCCCCCTCTCACACCTATACTCTCTCAGCCACCCCCTCACACCTGTATGCTCTCATCCCCCTCTCACACCTATACGCTCTCAGCCACCCCCTCACACCTGTACTCTCTCAGCCCCCCCTTCTACTTGTATGCTCTCAGCCCCCTCACACACCTATACGCTCTCAGCCTCCCCTCACACCTGTACGCTTCTCAACCCCCCTCACACCTGTACGCTCTCAGCAACCTTACACACCTAAACGCTCTCAGCCCTCCCTTCCACTTGTACGCTCTCAGCCCCTTCTCTCACCTGTATGCTCTCAGCCCCCTCTCACACCTATACGCTCTCAGCCTCCCCTCACACCTGTACGCTCTCAGCCACCCCCCCCCTCACACCTGTACGCTCTCAGCCTCCCCTCACACCTGTACGCTCTCAGCCACCCCCTCTCACACCTGTATGCTCTCAGCACCCCCTCTCACACCTGTACGCTCTTAGCCCCCCCTCTCACACCTGTACGCTCTCTCAGCCCCCCCTCTCACACCTGTACGCTCTCAGCCCCCCCTCACACACCTGTACGCTCTCAGCCCCCCTCCCACCTGTACGCTCTTAGCCCCCTCTCTCACCTGTATGCTCTCAGCCCCCCCTCACACCTGTATGCTCTCAGCCCCCCCCCCTCACACCTGTATGCTCTCAGCCCCCCTCTCACACCTGTACGCTCTCTCAGCCCCCCCTCTTACACCTGTACGCTCTCAGCCCCCCCTCACACCTGTACGCTCTCAGCACCCCTCACACCTGTATGCTCTCAGCCCCCCCTCACACCTGTATGCTCTCAGCACCCCTTCACACCTGTACGCTCTTGGCCCCCCCTCACACCTGTACGCTCTCGGCCCCCCCTCACACCTGTACGCTCTCGGCCCCCCCTCACACCTGTACGCTGTCAGCCTCCCCCCCACACCTGTACGCTCTCAGCCCTCTTTTACACCTGTACGCTCTCAGCCCCCTTTTACACCTGTATGCTCTCAGCCCCCTCTCACACCTATACGCTCGCAGCCCCCTCTCACACCTATACGCTCTCATCCCCCTCACACATCTGTATACATGACATAAGTGTATTGGCTGTACCCCCCCCCCCCCGATGGTGGCACTGCTTGGCTGACATCTGTGCGATTCCATGCACATGACTATGCAAGCTGCACCTGAAATCGCAAAAAAAAATAGTGCATGATTTTTTTTTCAAATCACTGCGGCACTGCAAAGTCGGCGTTGCCCCGATTAAAACAATTCCATTACCGACAATTGGGTGCGACCTGTCAAATCACATGACAAGTCGCACCGGTGTGAATGGGGGAGATTCACTAAAACCGGCGCACACAGAATCTGGTGCAGCTCTGCGTAGTAACCAATCAGCTTCTAACTTCAGCTTGTTCGGTTAAGCTTTGACAATAAAATCTGCAAGCTGATTGGTTACTATGCAGAGCTGCACCAGATTCTGTGAGCTCCCGCTGCTATCCGGTGCTTCTCTGGGCTCTCCCGTGCCATCGGGGATCCGGAAGAAAGAATTGGCCACCGCCGGATGACGACATAGAGATTTCCAGTGACCAGATGGTCACCAGTCACCTCTATGACCGTCGGAGGCCCAGGCGCGGCGTTATGACGTCACGTTCGGGCCACGATTGTAAACAAAGTGGATGGTAAGTATGAGATCGGGATTTTTTTTTTCTTGATCTCATGCTTTCCAGCCTGGAGGTGAGATGTGAGGGTCTTATTGACCACCCCGCCTCTCTCCATAAAGAGGACCTGTCATGCACCATTCTTATTACAAGGGATGTTTACATCCATGAGTTTTATGCAATGCAATTTTAAAGCATGACATGTTGGGTATCTATTTACTCGGTGTAACATCATCTTTCATACTATACAGAAAAAAAATATTAATTTGTGAAATTGTTTTTTTTTTGTTTTTGAAAAAGGCGTTTGAAAAATTGTTGCACAAATACCGTGCAAAATAAAAAGTCGCCATGTTATTCCCTAGGATGTCTGCTAAAAAAAATATATATAATGTTTTGGGGTTCTGAGTAATTTTCTAGCAAAAAAAAAAAAATGATGATTTTGACGAGAGGCCAGACTAGGCCCAGTATTAAAGTGGTTAATCTCTTATAAAAGGATTAAAACTGAATAAAAAACACAGAGCAGAGCTTCTCAGGAAAAATTAACAGGTTGACCACATCCTAATCATCTCAAATAATACATGCAACTTAATTTTTTTAACCCTTCCTGTGTTGCTCAGGTTCCGCTTCTGCACTGTGGTGATCTCTGCCAGGCAATCGTTCGGCGTGGTTTAGGCAGGAAGTAGAGAATGCTGCAAGTTTGGATGGTCCCGACGAGTCATGTGACCTGTATTGCGGTACAGAGTGCGGGATATAGTCCCGTTCATAGTTCTGAGTCATAGAACATTTCCCCAATATTAAACCATGGCCACAGATTTCACCACCAGCTGTAGAAGAGGGTAGCCTGGGCTTCAGAACAGGAAAACTGTGTGTTGCTACCGGAACTAGAGAGGTATGCGTCACCCGAAATGATATTTCAGTATTTGGTGGCTGCCTGTTGATAGAAAACTTTTGTATCTTTTGTAGAGATGGGATCTTTACACTCGAGTTCCTCTTTTGGTGGTGGGACCCCTGCACCTGAGTTCCTTTTTAGTAAGGAGATTGCTGAAGTTGAGTTCCTCTGGTGATGGTAGGAGCTGGTCACGTGTAGTATTTTGGTGGTGGGATTTCTGCACCTGAGATCTCTTGGTGTTTGGATCTTTGAACTTGTATCCCTTTTGGATTGGGTTTCCTGTACTTCAGTTCTTTTGGTGATGAGATCTCTGAACCTGAGTTCCTTTGGTAGGGAAATCTCTGAACCTTAGTTCCTCTGGTGGTGATGGGATCTTTGCACACGTGTTCCTTTGGTGGTGGGATCTCTGAACCATAGTTCCTCTGGTGGTGATGGGATCTTTGCACACGTGTTCCTTTGGTGGTTGGATCTCTGAACTTGTATCCACTTCGGGGGGGGTTCCCTGTGCTTCAGTTCTTTTGTAGTGGGATCTCTGCACCCGAGTTCCTTTGGTGGGGAGGTCTTTGAAATGGAGTTCCAGTGGTGGTGAGATCTCTACACATGTGTTACTTTGGTGGTGGGATCTCTGAGCTTGAGTGCCTTTGGAGATGGGATCTCTGAGCTTGAGTGCCTTTGGAGATGGGTTCCCTGTACTTGAGTTCCCTTGTGGTGAGACCTCACTGAGTTCCTTTGGCGGGGAGATCTCTGGTGATGGTAGAAGCTGGTCAAGTGTGTTACTGGGTGGTGGGATTTCTGCACCTGAGATCTCTTGGTGTTTGGAACTTTGAACTTCCAATCCAAAAGGGATGCGTTTCCTGTACTTCAGTTATTTTGGTGATGGGATCTCTGAACCTGAGTCCATTTGGTGGGGAGATCTCTGAGCCTTAGTTCCTCTGGTGGTGATGGGATCTTTACACAGGTGTTTCTTTGGTGGTGGGATCGCTGAGCTTGAGTGCCTTTGGAGATGGGTTCTGTGTGCTTGAGTTCCTGTGTGGTGGGATCTCTGTAAGTGGGCATGCACCCGAGTTCCTCTGGTGTTGGGATCTCTGAACCTTTTTTTGATGGTGGTATTAATGTATTCAAGTTCCTTAGGTGGTGGGATTTCTGCACCTCAGTTTCTTTGGTGGTGGGATATCTGAACTTGTATCCCCTTCGGGGTGGGTTCTCTGTGCTTCAGTTCTTTTGTAGTGGGATCTCTGCACCTGAGTTCCTTTGGTGGGAAGATCTTTGAAATTGAGCTCCGATGGTGGTGGGATCTCTACACCTGAGTTCCTTTGGTGGGGAGATCTCTGAACTTGAGTTCCTCTGGTGGTGATTGGATCTTTACACATGTGTTCATTTGGTGGTGGGATCTCTGAGCTTGAGTGCCTTTGGAGATGGGTTCTGTGTGCTTGAGTTCCTGTGTGGTGGGATCTCTGTAAGTGGGCATGCACCTGAGTTCCTCTGGTGTTGGGATCCCTGAACTGGAGTTTCTTTGGTGGAGGTATTAATGTATTTAAGTTCCTTTGGTGGTGGGATTTCTGCACCTGAGCTCCTTTGGTGGTTGGATCTCTGAACTTGTATCCCCTTCTGGACATGCACCTGAGTTCATTTGGTGGGGATGTCTTTGAATTTGAGCTCCGCCGGTGGTGGTGGGATCTCTACACATGTGTTCCTTTGGTGGTGGGATCTCTAAACTTAAGTGCTTTTGGAGATGGGTTCCCTGTACTTGAGTTCCTTTTGTGGCGAGACCTCTCTGTCTGAGTTCCTTTTGGAAGGGAGATCTCTGAACTTGAGTTTCTCTAGTGGTGGGATCTCTGAACTTGTATACCCTTTGGGTTTCCCTGTGCTTCTGTTCTTTTGTAGTGGGATCTCTGAAACTGAGTTCCTTTGGTGGGGAGATCTTTAAATTTGAGTTCCGGTGGTGGCGAGTTCTCTACACAAGTGTTCCTTTGGTGGTGGGATTTCTGCACCCGAGTTCCTTTGTTGGTGGGATCTCTGAACTTGTATCCCCTTCAGGGTGGGTTCTCCGTGCTTCAGTTCTTTCGTAGTGGGATCTCTGGAACTGAGTTTGGTTCCTTTTTGTGGTGGGCTCTTTGAACTTGAGTGCCTTTGGATATGGGTTCTCTATACCTGAATTCCTTC
Organism: Rana kukunoris; assembly: GCA_029574335.1. Taxonomy (NCBI): domain Eukaryota; kingdom Metazoa; phylum Chordata; class Amphibia; order Anura; family Ranidae; genus Rana; species Rana kukunoris. The sequence goes on from CM056060.1 coordinate 157,287,479, forward strand.
GTGGTGAGATCGCTACACCTGAGTTCCTTTGGTGGAGAGATCTTTGAATTTGAGTTCTGCCAGTGGTGGTGGGATCTCTACACGTGTTTCCTTTGGTGGTGGGATCTCTGAACTTGAATGCCTTTGGAGATGGGTTCCCTATACTTAAGTTCTTTTGTAGTGAGGTCTCTACACCCGAGTTCCTTTGGTGGGAATTCTGAACTTAAATTCCACTGGTGGTGGGATCTCTAAACACATGTTCCTTTAGTGGTGGGATCCCTGAACTTGAGTGCATTTGAGGTTCTGTGTGATGGAGTTCCTCTGGTGTTGGGATCTCTGAACGTGTATGCCATTTTGGGGAAGGTTTCCTGTACTTGAGTTCCTTTGTGGTGGGATCTTTGCACATGAGGTCTTTCGGTGGTGTGGTCTTTGAATCTCAGATTATTTGGTGATGGGATCTAATGGCTCTCTCTCTTGATCTCCTGCCTTTCAGCTTTGGGTCCTGCAGTCAAACCCCATTAGTTTGTATGTTTTCTCTGTGTTTCTTTGGGTTTCCCTCAATAGTTCAAATTTCATCACAGTCCAAAAAAAAAAACATACTGGTAGGTTTCATGGGCTCTACCTTAAATGTCCTAAAGCATGTGAGTAGTACTAGGGGAAAAGGGAAAATCAATTGCCGCTGATTGTGACTGGGTATGAGTATTGGCATTTAATTGCCAGAGGCTCAGGGGCAAATCCTGATATTTCCCAGGTATCACCGTACCACAGAAATATTTTAGCAACACTCTGCTTTTCGAAAGCACTTTTCAGTTCATAAATTCAGAATGTGTCAACAAAACCAGAACAGATTAGAGTGGAGGATAAGGGTGTATGACATAAGTAGCCTGAAGGTGTGATGTCATCAAAGTAGCCAGTTGCACGGTGTGTAACGGGGTGTCTCTTTCCTTTCAGGACATGTCTTAAGATGCAGAACACATCCTGTACTGAGGACAGGATTCAGCACGCTCTCGAGAGATGTCTGCATGGACTCAGCAGAACGCCGGGCTCCTCCTCTTCCTGGACAGGTGAAACTTTTAACATTCTATTTTAAAGCTGAACTTTACCTTTACTCCCCCCCACTGCAAAGATTAACTGAGTGTTTTGCCCATAGGATGATGAATAAGGCGATATATACCTACTGTATGTTACATCTTATTTCCATAGACTTCCTCCATGCTGTGCGACCCCTAAAGCCTCTTTCTTTCACTGCCCAACTGGCCACAGCTCTCTGACGTCATCCCGCACAATGCAGGATCAGCAGTCCTGCATTGTTCCTGAGAACTTGTGTCCATTTAATTAAAATATCATAAAAACATATCAAAAGATACAAACAAGTTGGTACAACATTTCCCCGTTTCGAGGGCCCAAACGGACCCCTGATGTCTCACTTTTGAGATAGAGAAAGAGACTGAGGACAGAGATTCTTCAGTTCCTTTCTCTGTAGCCAAGCAGCAGGGTGAATCTGCACAGTGCGATTAGGGCGTGCCCAGGCACACGTGGCACACCCTGTGTGCACTCCTCTGCCTGCTGCTATCCTCTTTGCAAATGACAGGTCCCCGCCAGTAGCTGTAGGTCAACAAATCAGCTGGGTAACCTGGGGGATGTCTTTGACCCATAATGGTCATCATAATTGGTCAATGATGTCCCCTGGGTACCATCCCCCCCTCACCTTCCCGCTTCCAACAGACACTTTGTTTACAAACAGAACAAAGCCGGTAGGGAACTATCATTTTCAGGAGGTAGCTATTATTTTTTGCTGGAAAAAAACTGAGGGCGTGGCCTTTTCCGGTCTGACAATCATAAGAAATGTGTCACTGCGATCATGTGGTGTGTGGCCCTTGCCCGGGATGAAGCAACAAGAGAGCCTGCAGAACCTTTTCCACATTTTGTGCATCCGTAATTTTTAATTATAGCAAAAAGGAAGTGAAATTCGTATCGTGTTTGTCTGTCTTATTTTTTTTTTTGTGTCTGCTGACGGAAGTGTTTCTGTAGGTCAGAACCCCCCTCTGTGCTTTATGGAACAGTAAACAAAGAAAACATTTGGGTAGATGTTGTATTTGGGATGGGATGTCGTTGACTTTGGTATGGTTTGGCCGACTTGTTTCCAGGCTGTAGGACATCCAACATCATCTAGTTGCTTTGCTGCCCAAGCTGACTGTCCCCACCTATTAGATTCCAGTTCTTTCAATCATGGAGGCTCAGGATCACATGTGGACCTTACCTAAGATGTACAGATAAAGTGGAAAAATACTGCGCTACCTAATATGGTGCAAAAAAAAAAAATAGTAAATAAATCGATGACGTCAATCTGTATTTTATGCTTGAAGGAATGCAATAATTCCCGGTTTTATTGTGTCTTCTAGCCGGGCTGTGCCTTAATTACTGGAGTCTGGAGGAACTGGTGAACCGCGAGGCTGCCAATCATATTATTTTAGCGGAAAAGATCCTGGACAGAACCAGACAGGTAAGGGGTTTCATGTGGAACAATTATTTTTATATACAGCCTTTACATTGTTTTTGGATATATATATATATATATATATATATCTCAATTATGTTATTAAAAAGCCATCCTTGAACTTATAGTTGCCACCTGCCCGGTTTTGACCCAGACAAGTTGGGTTTTGAATGCGGTGTCTTGGTTTCCCTCTACCTGAGACCCAGACACCAGTGCCGCCTGCAGGGGGTACCACCGGGCCTCTTGTAGGGGTCCCCAGCACACAGGGGGATCTGGACAGCAGGGGGATCAGTGCGACGGGGCAGGGGATAATTACAGAGGAGACCAACTGAAAAAAAAAGAGAAGCACCAGGTAGCCACTGGTGCAATAGATTGTAATAAACTAAAGCAGAGTTCCACCCGAAAATGGAACTTCCGCTTTTCAGAACTCTCCCCTCCTCCGGTGTCACATTTGCACCTTTCAGGAGGAGGGGGGAAGCAGATAACTGTTTAATACAGGTATTTGCTCTCACTTCCTGGCATAGATAGCCACGTTAGCAGCGGCTTAAGAGGCTGAGCCGGGTTCTGATCCAGGCATGTGGGCGGATCTCCCAACTCCATTGTCGCAATCTTGACCGGCTCTGTGACATCGGCACAGACAGCGGACTCTGCCTCCGTGACCATGGCACAGACAGCGGACTTCGCCTCCGTGACATCGGCACAGACAGCGGACTTCGCCTCTGTGACATCGGCACAGACAGCGGACTTCGCCTCTGTGACCACGGCACAGACAGCGGACTTCGCCTCCGTGACATCGGCACAGACAGCGGACTTCGCCTCCGTGACCACGGCACAGACAGCGGACTTCGCCTCCGTGACATCGGCACAGACAGCGGACTCTGCCTCCGTGACCACGGCACAGACAGCGGACTCCGCCTCTGTGACATCGGCACAGACAGCGGACTCCGCCTCCGTGACATCGGCACAGACAGCGGACTTCGCCTCTGTGACATCGGCACAGACAGCGGACTTCGCCTCCGTGACATCGGCACAGACAGCGGACTCTGCCTCCGTGACCATGGCACAGACAGCGGACTTCGCCTCCGTGACATCGGCACAGACAGCGGACTCTGCCTCCGTGACCACGGCACAGACAGCGGACTTCGCCTCTGTGACATCGGCACAGACAGCGGACTTCGCCTCTGTGACATCGGCACAGACAGCGGACTTCGCCTCTGTGACATCGGCACAGACAGCGGACTTCGCCTCTGTGACATCGGCACAGACAGCGGACTTCGCCTCTGTGACATCGGCACAGACAGCGGACTTCGCCTCTGTGACATCGGCACAGACAGCGGACTTCAGCTCCTGCTGTCTGCTGAAAACAGGTGACAGTAGTGCAAAACGAACTGCACTACTGTGATCCATAGGAGAAGTGCAGCCAAGCTTCCCCTGTACTTCTCCTTTAACACAGAAGGGGAAATCAAAGAAAGTTTTCAGCAAGTAAAAAAGGTAAGCAGAAATTTATAAATATCTTTTAAAGTTCTGCTTTATGAGTGGGAACATGTAACAAATTAGTAGGCGTTGTCGCAAATCGGGTTGCAAAAGTGGAAACACACTTGAAATGTGCGGCAGGTGCTGTGGTCCCAGGAGCTCGGTGGGAACTCGTTAGGAATGAGAAAATGGGATTCTCCGACATCTGGGCATGAATAGGAACGCTGGACTTGGTTTCCTGAGTTTACTCTCTTGTTCAGATCTTACACGGTAACAATAAGAGTGGAAGACAAACAGGAGGGCCCGGGCAGGAAGTCAGCTCTGAGTTCTCAAACCCTAAACTTATAGGACGTGGCCTGGATGTCATTAATCAGGACAGGTGACACCAATGACCCCCCGGGGTCACCTCCTGAGCCACAAATACACAACAGCCTTAAAACCGCCTAATTGGTGTTTACTATTATTACCAGCTGTTTATATACCGACAGTACGGTTCAGCTGTGCCAGACAATATCATTGTCTACAATTACGTAGGTTCCCCAAGTACCCAAGGTTAGTGTGTCTACTGGGTGGATCAATCAGGAATCTGACCCAAGTTCTTCAAAAAAGGACCCCCTCCCCCCAATACCTCTTAGCTGGGTTGTGCACAAAAACAGGGACCTGGCTGTCTCTTCCAGGTTCTTCCAACTGGTTTCGTGACAACGTGGTGCATCAATCAGTGGGCCAGTTGCAAAACCCTGTGAAGACAAAGTGGGCCTCCTGATGAAGCGGCAAGTGCAACGTTGAGTACCCCATGACCTCCTGGGATTCGTAACGTATGGTTCCCAAAAGGCTGTGGGCAGCAGTCACATAATTCTTACCTAGGCGAGAAATAAGAAAGTGCGGGGAGGTATCCCCAAAAAAACACCAAACGTACCATATATACTCGAGTATAAGCCGAACCCAATATAAGCTGATGCACCTAATTTTACCACAAACAAAAATGGGAAAACATATTGACTCGAGTATAAGCCTAGGGTGTCCATCTGCATGCCTCACTGTGTCCATGTGCATGCCTCACTGTGCCCATGCCTCACTGTGTCCATGACTAGACTGACATTTAACATGGGAGTCTATGGAAGGGGTGCCCGGCTTTGAAAAATCGGTGCTCCCCAGCCGTGGTCCCCCAGACAACAAACTTTGCACAATTATAGAAGAGAAATGGGGCTACATGTGTGCTAAGTTTCGGGTCCAGGGGACCTACAACTGGCAGGTACCAGGTCCTCAAATTCACCAGAGAAATTACTGTTTAACATGGGAGCCTATGGAAGGGGTGCCCGGCTTTGAAAAAAATGTGTGCTCCCCGGCCGTAGGTCCCCCAGACAACAAGCTTTGCACACTTGTAGAGGAAGAGTGGGGCTACATGTGTACCAAGTTTGGGGTCCAGGAGACGTACGACCGGCCAGTACCAGGTCCCCAAAGTCTGGGAGATCAGGCACAAGAAGGTGACTCGAGTATAAGCCGAGGGGGGCATTTTCAGCACCAAAAAATGTGCTGAAAAACTTGAGTATATATGGTATATATTATATATAAAGTATATTATTATACCGTCAGGTCCATAAATATTGGGACATTCACACAATTCTAATCTTTTTGGCTCTATACACCACCACAATAGATTTGAAATGAAACAAACAAGATGAGCTTTAACTGCAGACTTTCAGCTTTAATTTGAGGGAATTTACATCCAAATCAGGTGAACAGTGTCGGAATTAAAACAGTTTGTAGATGTGCCTACCACTCTTTAAGGGACCAAAAGTAATGGGACAATTGGCTGCTCAGCTGTTCCATGGCCAGGTGTAGGTTATTCCCTCATTATCCCATTTACAAGAAGCAGATAAAAGGTCCAGAGTTAATTTCAAGTGTGCCATTTGCATTTGGAATCTGTTGCTGTCAACTCTCAATACGAGATCCAAAGAGCTGTCACGATCAGTGAAGCAAGCCATCATAAGGCCGAAAAAAACAACAACAAACCCATCAGAGAGATAGCAAAAACATTAGGTGTGGCCAAATCAACTGTTTGGAACATCCTTAAAAAGAAAGAACGCACAGGTGATCTCAGCAACACCAAAATACCCGGAAGACCACGGAAAACAACTGTGGTGGATGAGCGAAGAATTCTTTCCCTGGTGAAGAAAACCACTTCACAGCAGTTGGCCAGATGAAGGACACTCTCCAGGAGGGAGGTGTATGTGTGTCAAAATCAACAATCAAGAGAAGACTTCACCAGAGTGAATATCGAGGGTTCACCACAAGATGGAAAACCATTGGTGAGCCTCAAAAACAGAAAGGCCAGATTAGAGCCAAACAACATCTAAAAAAGCCTTCACAGTTCTGAAAGAACATCCTATGGACAGATGAGACCGAGATCAACTTGTACCAGAGTGATGGGAAGAGAAGAGTATGGAGAAGGAAAGGGACTGCTCATGATCCAAAGTATACCACCTCATCTGTGAAGCATGGTGGTGGGAGTGTCATGGTGATGGTAAGTATGGCTGCCAATGGAACTGCTTCTCTTGTAATTATTGATGATGTGATGATGAATTCTGAGGTGTTTCGGGAATATTATTATCGGCTCATATTCAGAACTCATTGGGCAGCGCTTCACAGTGACCCGAAGCATACTGCAAAAGCAACCAAAGAGTTTTTTTTAAGGGAAAGAAGTGGAAGGTTATGCAATGGCCAAGTCAATCACCTGACCTGAATCCGATCGAGCATTTCACTTGCTGAAGGGAAAATGCCCCAAGAACAAGCAGGAACTAAAGACGGTTGCAGTAGAGGCCTGGCAAAGCCTCACCTGGGATGAAACCCGGCGTCTGGTGACGTCATCGCGTTCCACACTTCAGGCTGTAATTGACTGCAAAAGATTTGCAACCAAGTACTAAAAAGTGAAAGTTTGATTTATGATTGTTAATCCGTCCCATTACTTTTGGTCCCTTAAATAGTGGGAGGCCGTATACAAACAGTTTTTTTTATAACCTAACCCTGCTTTATACTTCTCCACAACTTTATCCCTGACCTGTCTGCTGTCTTCCTTGGCCTTATTGATGCTGTTTGTTCACTAAGGTTCTCTAACAAACCTCTGAAGGCTTCACAGAACAGCTGTATTTATACTGAGAATAAATTACATAGAGGTGGACTCTATTTACTAATTAGGCGACTTCCAAAAGAAAATGGTTCCACTAGATTTTAGTTAGGGGTATCAGGGTAAAGTGAGCTGAATACAAATGCCGCCCCCCCCCCCACACACACACACACACTTTTCATATATTTATTTGTATAATTTTCCTTCCACTTCACAATTATGGATCACTTTGTGTTGGTTTATCACATAAAATATCACATAAAATCCCAACAAAATACATTTACGTTTTTGGCTGTAACATGAGAAATGTGGGGAATTTCAAGGGGTATGAATACTTTTTCAAGTCACTGTATTATATTTGCAGTACTGTATACAAGAGTAAAATCTGAAATGTATCAGCTTTGGGTGGAGTTGGCTTTGAAAATGTTTTGTCTTTTTTGCTTTTCCTGCAGGCCCAAGAAAAATGTGAATACGAACTTCTTGCCCCCTTGGCTCTGATGTTCCATTTTGCGGTTCTTTCGGTAAGTGTTTCGGGGCTATAAGAAGAGACTGGGGATTTTCTCAGAACTTTTTGGTCTGCCCCTAAGGGTTTACAGCCCTTAATAGTCCCCAGAAATACTGTATAAGACAGTGGTTTAGAAGATATGTTCTGTAAACCAATCAAACCGGCCAAAGTGGTCATTGTCTATGCCCTGCCCTTGGCGTCCATGTTGACCTACATCAGTGGTTCTCAACCTTTCTAGTGCCGTGACCCCTTGATAAAATTTCCCAAGTTGTGGGGACCAATAACAGTTCCTTCCCCTCTTTTCCTCTCACTTCCATGTATTCTATATTTTTATTAGTGCGGGGTGGGGGGGGGGGGGGTGAGTGGCAGTGCTGGGGGGAGTTCTGATCAGCCAACTTAGGTGCTCTTGATGAAGATCGTCTGCTGATCTGAGAACTGTAGTGGGGACTTTTAATAGCAACTCTAATCACAGGTAGTGTTACTCACTGTGTCTCCTGCTTCACTAAGTCACCAGCTCTGTGGTGTCTCGCAGCAGTCACACCTTTGCCAAAATCAGGGGATAGGGTCTCCTCCAGCCCCTCCCACTTCACATTCCTACCTGACCTCTAGTCTCTGCCGCCCACCCATGCCCTGAACTGAATGGGTGGCTGTGAAGAGGCTGAGTTGGCGGCCATGAAAAGGCTGGGAGAGCGGTGGGGGCTTCAGGAAAAGCCCAGGATTCGGTGACCCCTAGGAAATTGCCAGTCGACCCCCCCGAGGGGGTCCCAACCCCCAGGATGAGAACCACTGACCTACATGAACAAGAGTGATTAGCCATGATAATCGGTTCTGGGTATTCGATTCTTAAAAATTCTACAACACGGTTACATGTCCATGAAATCTACAGCAGGGCTCGACAAAATCTGGGCGCCCGGTCGCAATTGCAACAAGAAATTGTGACCTGGCGCCCGTGGAAGCTTAGGCCTGAAGAAGGCCACAGCCTCAATTACTGCCTGGCGCGGGCCTACCGCGCGATCGCCAGTAATTTAGGCCACGGCTTTGCGGCCTTCACAGAAGGAAGCTTAGGCCTGCAGAAGGCCTCAAAGCCGCGGCCTCAATTACCGGCGATAATTGAGGCCGTAGCTTTGCGGCCTTCTGCAGGCCTAAAATTCCTTCTGTGATCTGGCGCCATCTTGCGGTGGCCGTTGGCATTACAAGTAGTTACATTACAAGTATCAAAACAGCAGTTCTAATGTGTTTTTCATCTCTTTCCCTCTAATTAGAACCCCCAAACATTATATATTTTTTTTTCTATTCTATTCTATATAAAGTTATCCCAATTTTTTTTATATTGTGAGAGATAATGTTACGCTGAGTAAATTGATACCCAACATGTCACGCTTCAAAATTGCGTCCGCTCGTGGAATGGCGACAAACTTTTACCCTTTAAAATCTCCATAGGTGACGTTTAAAAAAATCTACAGGTTGCATGTTTTGAGTTACAGAGGAGGTCTAGGGCTAGAATTATTGCTCTCACTCTATCGATCGCGGCGATACCTCACATGTGTGGCTTGAATACCATTTACATATGCGGGCGCTACTCACGTATGCGTTTGTTTCTGCGCGCAAGCTCGGCGGGACGGGGTGCGTTTTTTGGCTCCTAACTTTTTTAGCTGGCTCCTAGATTCCAAGCAAATTTGTCAAACCCTGATCTACAGTATATATATATATATATATATATATATATATATATAATGAGCAAATGTGACTTGGAACGACATTAGCTACAGTGACCCCCTTTATCTGGTTCCTCCAGGCTCCCTGGATCCCTCTAGAGTGTGACCTTCTTCTGAAAGCCTTTGAGACGTTCCACATCTTCCTCACCTGGCCGGCTCCCTACTGTGACATCTATCAGGAGCTCCTCAGTTTCATCAGTGAAGAACAGAAAGCTCCAGGTAACCTTGTTGACTCTTCTTTTTCCAGGACCTCTGCAGTTCACCCCGGCATACTGCCAAGCAACTGTTCTGGGCCCCATCCTGACCGATGGCCGCCCCCTATTCTTGCATAATCAAGGCTTGGAGTTTGTCAGAATTGGTGTGGTTTGTTTTTGTTCACCCGCCTCTTGATGACCGACCACAAGTTCTCAATGGGAGTCTCCTGGCCATACACCCAAACTGTCGATGTTTGGTTCCCCCAGCCACTTGGTTATCACTTTTGCCTCAGAGCGAGGTGCGCCAATAATGGTGGGAAAGGCATTGTCCATCACCAAACTCTTGTAGCTGCTGGCTTTTAATAAACAGACACTTAGCTGCTCCACGGTCCAGTGACATGGCCGCCAGAAGCATCGATCCTCTCCCCCCCCTCTCCGGCCCGGTGCCTCCATTCATAGTGTGGGCACCCGGCCGTGACAGCTTTCAGTTTCACGGCCTGGCACTCACTGCGCATGCGCGAGTCGCGCTGCGCTCTATGAATGGACAGGCGATCTCCCGGGACCTGTTACGTGTCCCTGGAGATCGCCTAGAGAGAGGGGCCGCCTAAGGCAAGAAGAGAAGTTGTCGAGGTGGTCCCTGGGCAGGAGGAGGAAGTGGAACAGGAAGTCCCACTCCTACCGAAGCCCCCCCCCCCCCCCAAAAGAAAATGACATGCCAAATTTGGCATGTAAGGGGGGTGAGGAATGCTTAAGGCGGAAGTTCCAAGAGCCAGCCCCAAAGTTCATGCTTTCTATTAAGAAAATACCGGCCTAAGCCCTTTGGCCTGCCCCCCCCCCCCGCTATAGTTTTATGTACATCATCATGAAATGCCTAACTGATGTCGTCTTTTTTAATTTATTGTGTGTACAGGAATCTCCTATCAGCGCCTGGTGAGGGCAGAGCAAGGTCTCCTCACGAAATCCTCCCTACCCAGCATCCTGTGAGTACCGCTTCCTAGAGGAGCATTCTGGGGATTACCGGGAGAGGGTTAGAGCCCCCCCCCCCCCCTATTAATATTGGGATTTAGACCTTTTCACACCAGAAACTCAAATATTTGTAGCAGCTGCAAATTCTATTTTCCTATTTTGTTCAGTGATTTGTATCCAGATGCAAAGTTCTTTCTGCAACTGCACTTTGCTATTTCGCTACAAATCATTAGCGCCGGCATCAGATAATAATACGGTAGCAGCCAAATGATCAGGAAAACTGTGAAGAGCAACTCGATGTTCACTGAACGCAGAGCGATAGGATGGAAGTGAGGTCTGCAATTGTGGTGAACAAAGAATAGCAGTCGATGAAGCTATCTCAGTAACAGGGATGACTGGGAATAGATTCCAACACTAGATGGCAGCACAAGATATTATAATAGAGTATGAGAAAAGTAAACATGCAAAACAAATTGTGTAGCGCACGTCAGAACCGACTTGTTTCCTGTAAATAGGGTTGCAACAAAATATTTAGAGGCTCATGTATAAAACGAGCACTAAGAGGATAATTGTTTGTTGCCCGTAGCAATCAAAGACTGTCCTCCTTTTCAAATGTGCCCGGCAGAAATGACAGAAGCTGATTGGCCAACGAGAGTTTTGCGAGAAGACTTTTCATACATACGCCCATTGTAAAAGATTTGTATTGTCATGTGCTGCCATCTGCTGGTGCACAGAGTAACTACAGTCTGTTAGGCACCTAGGCCCAGATTCACAAAGCACTTATGCCGACGTAAGTGCAAATGTGCGGCGGCGTATCTGTGCGCCGGACCCACAAACCAACATACGCCTAAAAACTGGCCACCCTATGCCGATGTAGCATATGCCGGCAAAGTGTGGGCGCACTTTTCGTCTCGGCGCATGTTGCTGCTCCCATTGATTAGGCATTCAAATATGGAAATGAGGTAAAAGAGGGGAAATGAGGGGAAATTAGGAGAAATGAGGGGAAATGAGGAGAAATGAGGAGAAATGAGGAGAAATTAGGAGAAATTAGGAGAAATGAGGGGAAATGAGGGGAAATGAGGGAAAATGAGGGGACCTGAGGAGAAATGAGGAGAAATGAGGGGAAATGAGGGGAAATTAGGGAAAATGAGGGGACCTGAGGAGAAATGAGGAGAAATGAGGGGAAATGAGGGAAAATGAGGGGAAATGAGTGGAAATGAGGAGAAATGAGGGGAAAAGAGGGGAAATGAGGAGAAATGAGGGGAAATGAGGGGAAATGAGGGGAAATGAGGGGAAATGAGGGGAAATGAGGAGAAATGAGGAGAAATGAGGGGAAATGAGGGGAAATGAGGAGAAATGAGGAGAAATGAGGAGAAATGAGGGGAAATGAGGGGAAATGAGGAGAAATGAGGGAAAATGAGGGAAAATGAGGGGACCTGAGGGGAAATGAGGGGAAATGAGGAGAAATGAGGAGAAATGAGGAGAAATGAGGAGAAATGAGGGGAAATGAGGGGAAATGAGGGGAAATGAGTGGAAATGAGGAGAAATGAGGGGAATGAGGGAAAATGAGGGGACCTGAGGGGAAATGAGGAGAAATGAGGAGAAATGAGGAGAAATGAGGGGAAATGAGGGGAAATGAGGGGAAATGAGGGGAAATTAGTGGAAATGAGGAGAAATGAGGGGAAATGAGGGGAATGAGGGGAAAAGAGGGGAAATAAGGAGAAATGAGGAGAAATGAGGGGAAATGAGGGGAAATGAGGGGAAATGAGGGTACATTAGGGAAATGAGGGGAAATGAGGGGAAATTAAGGGAAAATGAGGGAAAATGAGGGGAAATTAGGGGAAATTAGGGGAAATTAGGAAAATGAGGGAAAATTAGGGGAAATGAGGGGAAATGAGGGAAATATGGTGATTCACGAATGTACGTGCGCCCGACGCATGCTACACAAGGTGCGTGTAAGTTTTACGTCTGCCGTAAAGTTATTCCCCATAGATGAGGCACAACCCAGCAATAGACATGCAAAGGTCTGCCCCAGAGAACACAGGCCGGTGTATTGGGCGTACGTTACGTTCACGGCGTATGTGGTGATCCGGCGTAGCTTAGGCAGTCGTGCCGGCGTGGTTGTGAGCATGCGCATAAGAGTGCAGTTTCATGCGTTCACATCACGGCTAAGTCACGGCACATGCGCAGTTCGTGATACGCTGGGCGTAAAACACTGCACCATGCTCGGACCATCATTTGCATGATCACTCCCACTTCCACCTACGCCGGCCTGCGCCTTCGAAACTTACGCCACGCCGACGCAGCATTGGGAGCAATAGCTTGCTGAATGCAGTGCTTGCCTCTCCGCGGCGTAATGTGCGCCCAACTCTCTGTGAATTTGGGCCCTAATGTATTATTATTGCTCTCGTGTGTCGTTATTGAGGTGGTTTTGTGATGGATAAAAATCAAATGTCTAAATTATTATTATTCAACATTAAAAATTTAAAATGTAATCAAAATGAATATTATCAAAAATGTATAATAATTATAGTCATTAAATAGGATTAAACATAATCAAAATGAATATGATCAAAAAAATAAAAAAATTATATTAATCTTATAGATAATAGTAATATGGATTATGTTTAATTCTATTAAAAATTAAAAATATTATAATAATCATGGATAGGATTAAATAATTAATATTATCAAAAATGTATAATAATCATTAGATAGAATTAAACATAAAATGAATTATATTAATAATAATCTTATAGATAATAATATTAATATTGATTATGTTTTAATCCTATTAAAAATGAAAGAAATTCTTATAGATAATATTAATATTGATTATTTTTAATCCTAAGATTATTTTTAATATTATACATTTTTGATCATATTCATTCTGATTATGTTTATTCCTAGCTAATGATTATTATACATTATTGATAATATTGATTATGTTTTAATCCTATCCAAAATGAATAGTAATAATAATAGTCATTAGATAGAATTAAACATAATCAAAAATTAGAATGATCAACATTTTTATAATAATAATAATTTTATAGATAGGATTAAACATAATCAAAATTAATATTGTCAAAAATCAAAAAATTAATAATAATCGTTGGATTAAATAATGATAATCGGTAAACACAAAATCTGATTGGTTGTTTCTCTCCCATAGAACGGTGCTGTTGGTGAATCCCGCGGAGCTTCCTAGAGAGTTCCTATCAGTTGCTGAACATCTGAGTAGCTCAGAGCAAAGTGCTGAGAACAAATACATCTCCCTCATCCAACATCTCTACCAGGCCAGCCTGGGCCCTTCTATCCAGATCTCCGCCATTGGAGAAACACTCAAAGTAAGTGCTGCGCTTTGTGAATGGTCCCAGAAGCCTGTCAGTGGAAGGAATAGTGTCCCATCATTAGTATCAGTGGGGGGAATAGTGCCCCATCATTGGTGTCAGTGGGTGGAAGTGTCCCATCATTGGTGTCAGTGGGAGGGATAGTGTCCCATCATTGGTGTCAGTGGGAGGAATAGTGTCCCATCATTGGTGTCAGTGGGAGGAATAGTGTCCCATCATTGGTGTCAGTGGGAGGAATAGTGTCCCATCATTGGTGTCAGTGGGAGGAATAGTGACCCATCTTTGGTGTCAGTGGGGGGGAATAGTGACCCATCTTTGGTGTCAGTGGGGGGAATAGTGTCCCATCATTGGTGTCAGTGGGGGGAATAGTGACCCATCTTTGGTGTCAGTGGGGGGAATAGTGACCCATCTTTGGTGTCAGTGGGGGGAATAGTGTCCCATCATTGGTGTCCCAAGGGTCACATCTCGCCCTTTGCCCTCAGTGGGGTGGAGACCACGACTTTGGAATATAAATACAGTGCAGAAAATAAGTATTTGAACACCCTGCTATTTTGCAAGTTCTCCCACTTGGAAATCATGGAGGGGTCTGAAATTGTCATCGTAGGTGCATGTCCACTGTGAGAGACATAATCCCAATTTTTTTTTCCAGAAATCACAATTTATGATGTAACTATTTATTTGTATGATACAGCTGCAAAGAAGTATTTGAACACCTGTCTATCAGCTAGAATTCTGACCCTCAAAGACCTGTTAGGCTGGGTTCACACTACGATTTTCCCATCCGTCAGCCGCATACGATTTATATGAAAAAACGTATGCGGCTGAAACGGATTGAACCGTATGTAAACGTATGCGTTTATAAAACGTATACGGTTTCAAAAAGTGCGTACGGTTCCATCCGGTTTTGATTAAAAAAACGCATACGTTTTTGGAATTAGTGTCATTTAATAAAAAAAGATTTTTTTGTTTTGAAAATGCGCATGCGCAGACGAAAAACGCATACGGTTTATACGTATGGAACCGCACATATGTGCGTTTTCCATTGACTTTAATGTTAAAAAAAAACGTATGCGTTTGCCATACGGTTTCAAAAACTGACTCAAAACCGTGGTCGAACACGGTTTTGTGTACTGTTAAAAAACGTTTTGCCAGCAAATCGTACGCACCCGGATGCATCTGAGTGCATACGATTTGCAATGCATTGTCTATGTATGAGTTTTCCCGTACGGGCCCGTACGTTTTCAAAACTGAAATCGTATGCGGCTGACGGACAGGAAAATCGTAGTGTGAACCCAGCCTTAGTCTGCCTTTACAATGTCCACCTCCACTCCATTTATTATCCTAAATTAGATGCACCTGTTTGAGGTCATTAGCTGCATAAAGACACCTGTCCACCCCATACAATCAGTAAGAATCCAACTGCTAACATGGCCAAGACCAAAGAGCTGTCCAAAGACACTAGAGACAAAATTGTACACCTCCACAAGGCTGGAAAGGGCTACGGGGAAATTGCCAAGCAGCTTGGTGAAAAAAGGTCCACTGTTGGAGCAATCATTAGAAAATGGAAGAAGCTAAACATGACTGTCAATCTCCCTCGGACTGGGGCTCCATGCAAAATCTCACCTCGTGGGGTCTCAATGATCCTAAGAAAGGTGAGAAATCAGCCCAGGACTACACGGGAGGAGCTGGTCAATGACCTGAAAAGAGCTGGGACCACCATTTCCAAGGTTACTGTTGGTAATACACTAAGACGTCATGGTTTGAAATCATGCATGGCACGGAAGGTTCCCCTGCTTAAATCAGCACATGTCAAGGCCCGTCTTAAGTTTGCCAATGACCATTTGGATGATCCAGAGGAGTCATGGGAGAAAGTCATGTGGTCAGATGAGACCAAAATAGAACTTTTTGGTCATAATTCCACTAACCGTGTTTGGAGGAAGAAGAATGATGAGTACCATCCCAAGAACACCATCCCTACTGTGAAGCATGGGGGTGGTAGCATCATGCTTTGGGGGTGTTTTTCTGCACATGGGACAGGGCGACTGCACTGTATTAAGGAGAGGATGACCGGGGCCATGTATTGCGAGATTTTGGGCAACAACCTCCTTCCCTCAGTTAGAGCTTTGAAGATGGGTCGAGGCTGGGTCTTCCAACATGACAATGACCCGAAGCACACAGCCAGGATAACCAAGGAGTGGCTCTGTAAGAAGCATATCAAGGTTCTGGCGTGGCCTAGCCAGTCTCCAGACCTAAACCCAATAGAGAATCTTTGGAGGGGGCTCAAACTCCGTGTTTCTCAGCGACAGCCCAGAAATCTGACTGATCTAGAGAAGATCTGTGTGGAGGAGTGGGCCAAAATCCCTCCTCCAGTGTGTGCAAACCTGGTGAAAAACTACAAGAAACGTTTGACCTCTGTAATTGCAAACAAAGGCGACTGTACCAAATATTAACATTGATTTTCTCAGGTGTTCAAATACTTCTTTGCAGCTGTATCATACAAATAAATAGTTACATCATACATTGTGATTTCTGGAATTTTTTTTTTTTATTATGTCTCTCACAGTGGACATGCACCTACGATGACAATTTCAGACCCCTCCATGATTTCCAAGTGGGAGAACTTGCAAAATAGCAGGGTGTTCAAATACTTATTTTCTGCACTGTATA
Source organism: Rana kukunoris (assembly GCA_029574335.1). Lineage (NCBI taxonomy): Eukaryota > Metazoa > Chordata > Amphibia > Anura > Ranidae > Rana > Rana kukunoris. The sequence continues at coordinate 157,303,952 of CM056060.1, forward strand.
TAAAGAATGTAGATACATTTTAGTTAATATTTGCTGATTGATAAAACATTTGACTCTTCCAGTCGAAGACTTTAGCAGAACTGGAAGCCATCTTTGCCGATCTGACGGAGGCTTTGGAATTCTCGGCCGGCGAGAACAATGCAGACAAGAAACGGGACTGGCTAAAAGACAGATTGCAGGAGATCGGGAGACGGGCCGGACTGCTGGGGGATGGGACAGGTGAGAAACAATTCCTTCTAAACCGACAAACATGAAGATTGTCCATCCAGAGAGGAGAAAGAGGAGAGGGATAACCAATCTGGCTCTATAATTCTAGTGATGGAGCATCGGGGTCATTATGGGTCAGAGCACAAGAATTAACCCCCGGGGGTGGGGTAAAACACATCAGGGGCGTGGCTTGGGCTGCTTTTATCTGTTGCATGACCGGGAATAATCTGCGGCTCCTGGAATATCTCTTTATCTCTGCGGTGTGTGCCTTGGGTCAGATTGGACCCACTCCCAGCCTGAACCCTCACAGTTGCCTGGGTGGGGCCCCTAAGCAATATTCAGAGTGAGAGAAAGGTACCAGAGTAGGATTGGTGATGAGGATTGGACAGTCTGGTGATTGGGTATAGGGAGGGACATACTGGGCAATCGATTGGGGGTCTATCATCATCAAAAATGTTAAGAACCCCCGATATTAGGGGCTTTATCTTCTTTCACGATAGTCATGTGACCACAGAGTGTCATGGGAAAGATGGAATCTGATAGCGTTCTACTCCTCTAGGTAGTCAGGGTAGTCACTGATCCCGGTCCTTACATTTTTTTTTCTCTTTCTCTGTTTTTAGTTCCTATTTCCACTGATCATTTCTTGCCGATCTCTCTGCCGGTGCCCAAATGTTACACATACAGCTGGGACCAGGACAACTTTGGTAAGCATGAGATCCCATTGGCTTATATGGTGAATAGTATGTGGACCCCTAACAAATGATTTAGCTCAAGTGTTTCCAGTGGAGGGTCCTGTTAAGGCTACGTAATACAAAGACAATTTAGACAACTGCACCCCTCCGACCTCGTGGTAACAATTTGGGAAAGACCCCTTTCTTTTTTTAGTATTGCTGTACCGGCTCCATAAAGACTTGGTGTGACCAGTTTGGTGTGGAGGAACTTGAGTGGCCTTCACAAAGCCCTGACCCCCAACCCTACTGAACACCTTTTGGATGAATTGAAAGACCAATGGTGATCCAGGTCTTCTCTTCCAACTTCAGTACTGGACCTCAACTCTACTGAACATCTGTGGGATGAATTGAAAGGCCAATGGTGATCCAAGTTTTATCCTCCAACATCAGTACCCGACCTAAACCCTACTGAACACCTTGAGGTTGAATTGCAAACCAGGTCTTGTCATTCAACATCAGTAGCTGACCTTACAAAGGGGTACACAATCCCCCAGACACCCTATAAAACCTTGTGTAAAGCCTTCCCAGAAGAGTGTTGTAGCCACACAGGGGCCAGCTCCATATTAATGACCATGGTTTTAGAGTAGGATGTCCTAGCTCATACAGCTGTAATTTATATCTATACATGCATTGAAATGCGGCCGGTCCCTACTGAACCCTGGCACTATGCATACAGCCAGCTCCATAAGGGCATGGTTTTATCAGTTTGGTATGGAGGAACTCAAGTGGCCTTCAGAGTCCTGACCTCAGGGCTGATCCTAGGCAGGTGCGTGGGGGCAATGAAGCGCCAGAGTGCTCCCCTCCCTCCTCCTCTCCTTGTGCAGAGGCGGCTCTCTCCGCAGGTCACCACCACCTTATCTGATGCGGGGGAGGAGGCGAGACAGCCCCGAGGGACCCCAGAAGACGAGGATTTGGGCCTCTCTGTGCAAAACGAGCTGTACAGTGGAGGCAACTATAACATGTTATATATATATATATATATAAAAAAATAACCTTTAAAACCCCTTTAAGGCCCGATTGGCTGAGAGGAGAAGCAACTGTATTGGCTGGTAGGAGAAGCTGGGGGGAAGCTGCCCATGCCACCCATAAATCTGCCACAGAGTAGAAAGCAGGGGGAATGCCACCCATTCCGTCCGTGAAGAAGAAGCAGGGGGGATGCTGGCTGCGAACCTGGATAGGGTAAGCAGTGCTGGACGTTTGAGCGAAGGTGGGGGTAGGGGGTGAGGGTGACTGAGGTGGGGGGGGGGGGGGTTGTTTGCCACCCCCCCAAAAAATGGAGCACCAGCCATCACTGCTGACAGGGAAGGTTTCCTGCGTTTTTTTGTGGTTGTGGTTATGACTAGGTTTCCTGAGCTTTCTTGTGGTTGTGGTTATGACTAAGGCCTTATATGCTGAAACGCGTCAAAATGCGTTAATGCTACAAATTTTTAAGAGCAACGACCAGAGTGCGGATCATCTTTTCCTCCTCCTCCTCCTCCTCCCTGCGCTCCCCGCCAGTAGAGCACAATAGTGCTGTGGGAGGAATTCCCCCGTCCACACAGTGTTGATGGAGGAACTAAGAAACATTCTTTCCTTCTACCCTTGGTGGAAGGAAAGGAAATTGCATAATCTATGGGCTGCTTAACACTCAGATCATTTTTTTTTTTTAATGTGTAATACATAGATGAAATCAATATAAAATTCACTCCCTTTGTGTCTTGACAGATGTGCTGAATAATATCATCTTGAATGAAGGATGCACTAGATCGACGTGTCTTACTCCAGAGTACGAAGTCAATGAGGAAGATGATGAGGAGGATGAGGATGACGAGGAATTGGAAGAGGTAGAGGAGGAGGTTAACAATGAAGGTCACCAAAGGGACTCGGTTTTCTCCAATCAGTCAAGGTGCTGTGTCTACTGGAACATCCCAAGCAACTTCCAGGAGGAGATGGCCAACACTGGCCTGCCACGTGACATAATAGACAACAGCACAAAGTCCTTTGTGTCCAGTTTGTCCAGCTGTGTGGACAGCGGATACATGGAGGACAGCGATGACAGCTCCCAGGAGATGTCCGACAAAACAGAGCCCCGAGAAGAAAGGGTCAACCGAAAGTTCACTCAGAAGATCTGCAAGTTCTTTAAACCAAAGAATAATGGACCCAAAGCCAAACTGAAGGCAGAGTTGGGCACTTCTCCGACCCATTCCGTAATGGGCTCAATGTCCAACCTTCACCAGAGTCTCCCCTTGAGACGAGCAGGAAGCCTGTACACCCCACAAGCCAGGAGAGTACCGGAGCGGTCCAAGAGATCCAAGTCGCTTCCTCAAAACGCACTGGGTGCCCATATTTGGGAGATCCAACAGAACCAAATGCTCGCCCTAAACAGGAGACCGTTTCTCAGCTGCAACGAGGACTCTAAGGCTTCAACTTTGAGGGTTGTGGTGTTTGGTTCCGACCGAATTTCTGGGAAATTAGCTCGGGCTTACAGCAATCTCAGGTGGGTTTGGGTATTTTTGATGAGGTTTGGAAGTAAACCAAAAATCTGTTCTTCGGTATGTTTGGCATCTCATTTCACCATATGCAGTCTTAACACTCAACACCGTATGCAGTCTTAACACTCAACACCGTATACGGTCTTAACACTCAACACAGTATACGGTCTTAACACTCAACACCGTATGTGGTCTTAACACTCAACACAGTATACGGTCTTAACACTCAACACAGTATACGGTCTTAACACTCAACACCGTATGCGGTCTTAACACTCAACACCGTATGCAGTCTTAACACTCAACACCGTATGCAGTCTTAACACTCAACACCGTATGCAGTCTTAACACTCAACACCGTATACGGTCTTAACACTCAACACCGTATACGGTCTTAACACTCAACACCATATGCGGTCTTAACACTCAACACCGTATACGGTCTTAACACTCAACACCATATGCGGTCTTAACACTCAACACCGTATACGGTCTTAACACTCAACACCGTATACGGTCTTAACACTCAACACAGTATGCGGTCTTAACACTCAACACCGTATGCAGTCTTAACACTCAACACCGTATGCAGTCTTAACACTCAACACCGTATACAGTCTTAACACTCAACACCGTATACGGTCTTAACACTCAACACCATATGCGGTCTTAACACTCAACACCGTATACGGTCTTAACACTCAACACCGTATACGGTCTTAACACTCAACACCGTATACGGTCTTAACACTCAACACCATATGCGGTCTTAACACTCAACACCGTATACGGTCTTAACACTCAACACCGTATACGGTCTACAACTAACACTCAACACAGTATGCGGTCTTAACACTCAACACCGTATGCAGTCTTAACACTCAACACCGTATGCAGTCTTAACACTTAACACCGTATACGGTCTTAACACTCAACACCGTATGCAGTCTTAACACTCAACACCGTATGCAGTCTTAACACTCAACACAGTATACGGTCTTAAACACTCAACACAGTATACGGTCTTAACACTCAACACCTTATACGGTCTTAGCACTCAACACCGTATACGGTCTTAACACTCAACACCGTATACGGTCTTAACACTCAACACCGTATACGGTCTTAACACTCAACACCGTATACGGTCTTAACACTCAACACCATATGCGGTCTTAACACTCAACACCGTATACGGTCTTAACACTCAACACCGTATACGGTCTTAACACTCAACACCGTATACGGTCTTAACACTCAACACAGTATGCGGTCTTAACACTCAACACCGTATGCAGTCTTAACACTCAACACCGTATGCAGTCTTAACACTTAACACCGTATACGGTCTTAACACTCAACACCGTATGCAGTCTTAACACTCAACACCGTATGCAGTCTTAACACTCAACACCGTATGCAGTCTTAACACTCAACACCGTATGCAGTCTTAACACTCAACACAGTATACGGTCTTAACACTCAACACAGTATACGGTCTTAACACTCAACACCTTATACGGTCTTAGCACTCAACACCGTATACGGTCTTAACACTCAACACCGTATACGGAGGTCTTAACACTCAACACCGTATACGGTCTTAACACTCAACACCGTATACGGTCTTAACACTCAACACCATATGCGGTCTTAACACTCAACACCATATGCGGTCTTAATGCACTCAACACCGTATGCAGTCTTAACACTCAACACAGTATACGGTCTTAACACTCAACACAGTATACAGTCTTAACACTCAACACCTTATACGGTCTTAGCACTCAACACCGTATACGGTCTTAACACTCAACACAGTATACGGTCTTAACACTCAACACCTTATACGGTCTTAGCACTCAACACCGTATACGGTCTTAACACTCAACACCGTACGGTCTTAACACTCAACACCTTATACGGTCTTAGCACTCAACACCGTATACGGTCTTAGCACTCAACACCGTATACAGTCTTAACACTCAACACCGTATACAGTCTTAACACTCAACACTGTATACAGTCTTAACACTCAACACCGTATGCAGTCTTAACACTCAACACAGTATACGGTCTTAACACTCAACACCGTATACGGTCTTAACACTCAACACCGTATACAGTCTTAACACTCAACACCGTATACGGTCTTAACACTCAACACCGTATGCAGTCTTAGCACTCAACACCGTATACAGTCTTAACACTCAACACCGTATACAGTCTTAACACTCAACACTGTATACAGTCTTAACACTCAACACCGTATACAGTCTTAACACTCAACACCGTATGCGGTCTTAACACTCAACACCGTTGTATGCGGTCTTAACACTCGTGTGAATCTGAGTGTTAAGACCGTGAATGCCATGAATAAGCACTGATCTAGTGCGAAACACGTCGGCTACTCCTTGTTTTCCACTGCTGTGACCCTATTTTTGTACATGCTGTCTATTGAATAAAAGACCACCCATCAGGTTTTGGAGTGCGGCTATCCATTTTTCCTTTTCCTCACTCTTGTGAATCTATTGCAAAGTTTCTTAGCTGGTGATCCTGCCCAGAACAGCACTATCTGTTGCAGGCAGGGTCGTCTTTAATATTGATTGGACCCTGGGCAAAACATTTCATGGGCCCTCCATGCAGTTTCGCTTTTGTTTCGATCAATGGCAATGCTGTTTTATTTTTTACCGACTACCAATATAAAGAGGAGTTTCAACACTGGCCACCAATGTAATAGGGGTTTACACTGACCACTAATGTAATAGGGGTTTACACTGACCACTAATGTAATAGGGGTTTACACTGACCACTAGAGTAATAGGGGTTTACACTGACCAATAATGTAATAGGGGTTTACACTGACCACTAATGTAATAGGGGTTTACACTGACCACTAATGTAATAGGGGTTTACACTGACCACTAGAGTAATAGGGGTTTACACTGACCAATAATGTAATAGGGGTTTACACTGACCAATAATGTAATAGGGGTTTACACTGACCACTAATGTAATAGGGGTTTACACTGACCACTAATGTAATAGGGGTTTACACTGACCACTAGAGTAATAGGGGTTTACACTGACCAATAATGTAATACGGGTTTACACTGACCACTAATGTAATAGGGGTTTACACTGACCACTAATGTAATAGGGGTTTACACTGACCACTAATGTAATAGGGGTTTACACTGACCACTAGAGTAATAGGGGTTTACACTGACCAATAATGTAATAGGGGTTTACACTGACCACTAATGTAATAGGGGTTTACACTGACCACTAATGTAATAGGGGTTTACACTGACCACTAATGTAATAGGGGTTTACACTGACCACTAATGTAATAGGGGTTTACACTGACCACTAATGTAATAGGGGTTTACACTGACCACTAATGTAATAGGGGTTTACACTGACCACTAATGTAATAGGGGTTTACACTGACCACTAATGTAATAGGGGTTTACACTGACCACTAATGTAATAGGGGTTTACACTGACCACTAATGTAATAGGGTTTACACTGACCACTTTAATAGGGGTTTACACTGACCAATGTAATAGGGGTTTACTAATAATGTAATAGGGGTTTACACTGACCACTAATGTAATAGGGGTTTACACTGACCACTAATGTAATAGGGGTTTACACTGACCACTAATGTAATAGGGGTTTACACTGACCACTAATGTAATAGGGGTTTACACTGACCACTAATGTAATAGGGGTTTACACTACCACTAATGAATAGGGGTTTACCACCAAATGTAATAGGGTTTACACTGACCACTAATAATAGGGGTTTACACTGACCACTAATGTAATAGGGGTTTAAGCAATTTGGGGTTTACTGACCACTAATGTAATAGGGGTTTATACCGACCCACCAACGTTAGGGGTTTACACTGCACTAATGAATAGAAGCATGCTTACCTTTGAGAACATGGTGGTAGGCCTAATGAACACAGCTGTAGGCAGGACTTTCAAGCATGCCCCCTTTATCTCCCCCCTAGTGGGCAGCATTCAGAAGAGGTGATGGTGGATATGACCTCAGAGAGGCATGATATACATATGAATACCACCCCTATTTACATATGAATGTAAGACGGTCTTCTGGGCCTACTTGCAGAGCTTGCAGTAACGTAGCCTCAGCCCAGGAGGGCCATGAGGTGAAGACTGACTAGAGCACATGGCATCTGTACCATACCCCCTCCCAGAATGCACAGCCGGCCAGGAACCTCCTACTGGGCTGTTCTGGGAAAAAAATATATTTATTACAGCTCAACCTTGTTGTAATTCTCATACTGGCCTGTGGTACCAGTGATAATTGCACAACCATATAAACTATATAAATCAATCTGAGCCTATTACAGCACAGTCAAACACTACATTTACACTATAGCCCCACTTTTAGGAACAGGGGGCTACACTTATTTTTAGCAACCTTTTTTGTTCATTTTAGGGAAAGGTTAAAACCTCTGGCCGATTCACAAAGCGAGATACGCCGAAAAACATGGCTTCAGCCGTCCGACGTAACTTGCCTACGCCGGCGTATCGTGGGCGCATAGTTACGCTGGATGCATTCGGCGTTCCCATTATATATATGCAAATGAGTAAGCTACGCCGATTCACGAACGTAGATGCGCCGGCCGCTTCATATACGCGCTTTGCGTAAGGCTTACGTCCGGCGTAAAGTTACCCGTGCTATATGAGGCGCAGCTAATGCAAAAGGTATGGGCCAGGGAACGACGCCGTCGAAATTTTATGTCGTTTACGCCGGTTATGTAGCACATGAATAGGGCTGGGCATAGGTTACGTTCACACGTCGTGGGCATTGAGCGCCGACGTCACTTAGGCATTCTATCCGACGTGATTCTGAGCATGCGCACTGGGATACGTCCACGGACGGCGCATGCGCCGTTCGTTCGGCCCATCATTTGCATGGGGTCACGGTTCATTGTGATAAAAAACGCCCACTGCCATGCTACTTTGAATTACGTGGGCTTACGCCGGCTCATTTACGCTACGCCGCCGTAACTTAGGGAGCACGGGCTTTGTGAATACGGCACTTGCCTCTCTAACTTGCGGCGGCGTAGCGTAAAGAAGATACGCTACGCCCGCACAAAGATACACCTCTGTACGTGAATCTACCCTTCTGTGTGTTGACCTACTAGCTGCCTGTGCGCCCCAGCAAGGAGATTTCACTTCACTTCCTGTCCAGGAGACAACAGGAAATGAAAAGATATCTCTCAAAAGTGAGGAGAGTTTCCATCTTACGGAGTTCTCACAGCAACAGGTGTCCCCTTTTCTCTCAATTCTTGTTCCAATAAAGATTTTATTTTATTTTTAATTTTTTTTCTCTTTCAGGTTGAAGGAAAGCAACTGTCCCTGTTAACAAGGTTTTTTAAGCTGCAGTTGTACTACGTCCCAGTGAAGAGGAACAGCCCCACTTCATGTGCATCACTGACAAGCCCAAGTTCCCCTTTAAAGTCTCCCAGCCCGTCTGGACCGACCAGCCTAGAGGTGAACTCACAGCTCAAAGATCCAACTGTGCTGTTTTCATTGCCAAGAACTGTAGAGCATATGGTTACTTCATATATATCTGTAGTTTAAAGTCAGTGGCGGTTCGTCCATAGGGGGCGCATCGGCGCCACCTCTCTCTCCTAGCACTGCTCTATCACCATAGATAGATTCATGCATTGCATGAATCTATCTATGGTCGCCGTTTAGTGATTTGGAACCTTGCAATTGAAGTGACCACACCCTGACGCACCCTATTCAGGTGTCTGGCCCCTTTTGGGGCACCAGGCATCTGAATTACAGTGGCGGGGGAGTTTTTTTGAAGCACCATGCTGGGCGCTCGCTGTTCATCAGCGTTGTGTTAGCAAAGCGAATAAACGCTGAACCGCCTCTCAGCCAATCAGGTGCTCGGGCCTGTTACCTGCACCTGATTGGCTGTGAAACATCAGGCTCTGTGATTGGACGACTGATAGAGAGGACGGAAGAAGACATCGAGGAGCAAGCAGGACTCCGCTGCTGACGCGCTGCGAGACTGGCAGTACCGGGCGATACACACAGGCAGCATTTGATGGGGCACAGTAGCAGCAATTGATGGGTACAGTGGCTGCAATTGATGGGCACAGTGACTGCGTTTGATGGGCACAGTGGCTGCGTTTGATGGGCACAGTGGCTGCGTTTGATGGGCACAGTGGCTGCGTTTGATGGGTACAGTGGCTGCGTTTGATGGGCACAGTGGCTGCGTTTGATGGGCACAGTGGCTGCGTTTGATCTGCACAGTGGCTGCGTTTGATCTGCACAGTGGCTGCGTTTGATGGGGCACAGTGGCTGCGTTTGATGGGCACAGTGGCTGCGTTTGATGGGCACAGTGGCTGCGTTTGATGGGCACAGTGGCAGCACTTGATGGGCACAGTGGCAGCACTTGATGGGCACAGTGGCAGCACTTGATGGGCGCAGTGGCTGTAATTGATGGGCGCAGTGGCTGTAATTGATGGGCACAGTGGCTGCGTTTGATGGGCACAGTGGCTGTGTTTAATGGGCACAGTGATGCGCTTGATGGCACAGTGACATCAACTGATGGCACAGTGGCTGCACTAGATGGGCACAGTGGCTGGGTTTAATGGGCACAGTGGCTGGGTTTAATGGGCACAGTGGCTGGGTTTAATGGGCACAGTGGCTGGGTTTAATGGGCACAGTGGCTGGGTTTAATGGGCACAGTGGCTGGGTTTAATGGGCACAGTGGCTGGGTTTAATGGGCACAGTGGCTGCACTTGACGTTTTTTGGTTTTTTTTTTGCGCCCCCCAAAATATTTTGAGCACCAGCCGCCACTGTTTAAAGTAGATCTTAAACCTGGGTGACATTTAGTTTGCATATCATAATACAATAGTATCGTGTCATCATTTTTCCAATTCCAAAAACGGCTGATCTCCTTGAATCCTTTTTCAGATCCTTCTTTTTTTTTTTTTAGCAAAGTAAAATACTTTTCTCTTCACAGGAAGTGATAGGGGACGAGGAAAGCACTAACGATATCTCTCACTACATCGGGATGTTGGACCCATGGTACAAGCGTAACATCCAGGGTCTGATGGACCTCTCCACTCCCGTTTCCTGTCAGGTAATTATTACGGCGATATTCACCCAACAGCGGTCCCGGTGTGATAGATCGTGAAATTTAGCAGATGCCAAGTAGCGGGATGGAAGGTCCTTCAATTTAGGTTGACCAGACGTCCCCGGTTTCCGGGGACAGTCCCCGGTTTCGGGGACAGTCCCCGGTTTCCGGGGACAGTCCCCGGATTGAGGACGTCCCCGGTTTTCCGGGGACAGTCCCCGGATTGAGGACACTGTCCCTGGACCAAGTCTGTCGCCGGTTTGTCCCCGTATTGGATTTGAAGAGGGGCTGGGGCAAAGACAGTGCAGAGTAAAGAAAAAAATCTGAATTAACCCCCCCTCCTCCCTCGCTCCTACTAGCTTAGGGGTCCCATTATCTGTGCCCTTTCTGATGATCATGTAATGGATGGAGGGGATATTTCTTCAGTTATTGCTCCGCTCGCATGTTCTTCTGTCTTGGCTCAAGTCCGGCTAGTCACCTGCCTATCTTCTTGCCTTCCCTGGCGGAGTGATCTTCCTCTGCTCCCCACCCAGTAGTACCTGGGGCCGGAGAATAAGACTTGACAGGCTGTGAGGCGGGCAGCGGCCGTGACGGGCAGAGAGTCGCTGATTGCCGCCATACTAGTAGTAAAAATAAAAAATAATAATATGTCCCCGGATTTAATTTAAAAATTCTGGTCACCTTACATTAATTTGGAGCTTCAACCTCAAGGTTGGAAGGCAACCATTTCCTGCCATTCATACTAGAAGCAAGGTATATATATAAACGGGGGGTGGCCTGCCCCTATCATTGGGGAGCATTTTGGATCATTCCCTAATGGGGAAGGGACATGAACTATGACGTGCGGGGGGCGCCGGAGACACTCGAAACGGTCCGTAGCCATTCGGGAAATATTCAGAATTACTCGGAAATATGTTTTCCGAGCCTTTCCAAGATAAGTCGAGCTGTGCCTGTGTATTTCGAAGGCTGCTCGGG
>CM056060.1:157315572-157378072 GCA_029574335.1 Rana kukunoris
CTGTGTGTGGGTCGGGCCGTACAGCGGTATTGTGCGCTGTGTGTGGGTCGGGCTGTACATCCTAACGACAATTATTTCTTCTCCTCCTTTTAGGTGCGAGGTTTCGCCGTGTTACAAGCCTGAGATCAGAGACTTCCGTAAAATCTACAGGCCGCACTGGTCGCTAGACGGCTCAGGACCAGTTCTGCTCCTCCTGTGCCTGCCAGTGGCGACGTTCAGCGGGGTCACCTCTAGAGGGCGACGCAAAGCTTTATCATCCAATGAATGCGCCCTCTGAAGTGCAACATTTTCTGCCTCTCCGGAACTGGAATGTCGCTTTCTATGGTACGAGGAAAACGTTGAAGAGACACTTCAATGTTGGGTTTGAGGGCAAAGAGAAAATTTCCGATTGGGCCTCCAATCCCATGCGATCTTCTGTAGACGGTTGATAATTGAAGTCCAGCCCTTGATGCAGGACTCTGAGAAGAAGAGATATCGGATACAACGTATCAAGGCAGCCATATTGTGAAGTTGTTGCTTGAGAAATGGACAAGAGGTGTTGGGACCCTGCGGGGTTTCTTTATCCAGTGGAACCTCGGTTTTCGAGGAACGCGGTTAACGAGCATTTCGAAAGACGAGCAACTTTTAAAAAAAAATTCTGACTCGGATTGCGAGTGTTGTTTCAATTCAAGCTAATGGGGCGTGCAGTACCGCATTTGGCCTGAGGTGCGGGGGGCCGCAGAGAGGCGATCGGAGACGTTTGGAAATACTCGTTCCCAGGTGTTTCCGAGGCATTCCAAGGGTTTCCAAGGTCAGCCAAGCTATCCTCTGGCCTTTTTTAGTGTTTCCAAGGATCTCCGGCGCCCCCCTAACCTCTGGACACATGCAGTATTGCATGCCATTGAAGTCAATGAGGAACAAATTATCTTTGTTTCCATTGACTTCTATGGGGAAACTCGCTTTGATATGCAAGTGGTTTGGATTACAAGCATTCTCCTGGAACGGATTATACACGTAATCCGAGGTTCCACTGTATGTTTTTTTTATGTATTATTGTTGTCATCAAATAATACGGCAGTGGTGTGTATATATATATATATATATATAGAGAGAGAGAGTTGGTGAGAGCCTCTTTATGGCTATAGCTACTGACCTCCGAGCCAGACCATGACACCTGCTTGTGTACCTACCCTGCTGGTTGGTGGGAGCCTCTCTATGGCTATAGCTACTGACCTCCGAGCCAGACCCCTGACCACGACACCTGCTTGTGTACCTACCCTGCTGGTTGGTGAGAGCCTCTTTATGGCTATAGCTACTGACCTCCGAGCCAGACCATGACACCTGCTTGTGTACCTACCCTGCTGGTTGGTGGGAGCCTCTCTATGGCTATAGCTACTGACCTCCGAGCCAGACCCCTGACCATGACACCTGCTTGTGTACCTACCCTGCTGGTTGGTGGGAGCCTCTCTATGTCTATAGCTACTGGCCCCCGAGCCAGACCCCTGACCATGACACCTGCTTGTGTACCTACCCTGCTGGTTGGTGGGAGCCTCTCTATGGCTATAGCTACTGGCCTCCGAGCCAGACCCCTGACCATGACACCTGCTTGTGTACCTACCCTGCTGGTTGGTGAGAGCCTCTCTATGGCTATAGCTACTGACCTCCGAGCCAGACCCCTGACCATGACACCTGCTTGTGTACCTACCCTGCTGGTTGGTGGGAGCCTCTCTATGGCTATAGCTACTGGCCTCCGAGCCAGACCCCTGACCATGACACCTGCTTGTGTACCTACCCTGCTGGTTGGTGGGAGCCTCTCTATGTCTATAGCTACTGGCCTCCGAGCCAGACCCCTGACCATGACACCTGCTTTTGTACCTACCTTGCTGGCTGGTGGGAGCCTCTCTATGGCTATAGCTACTGGCCTCCGAGCCAGACCCCTGACCATGACACCTGCTTTTGTACCTACCCTGCTGGTTGGTGGGAGCCTCTCTATGGCTATAGCTACTGGCCTCCAAGCCAGACCCCTGACCATGACACCTGCTTGTGTACCTACCCTGCTGGTTGGTGGGGCCTCTCTATGTCTATAGCTACTGGCCCGAGCCAGACCCTGACCATGACACCTGCTTGTGTACCTACCCTGCTGGTTGGTGAGAGCCTCTCTATGGCTATAGCTACTGACCTCCGAGCCAGACCCCTGACCATGACACCTGCTTGTGTACCTACCCTGCTGGTTGGTGGGAGCCTCTCTATGGCTATAGCTACTGGCCTCCGAGCCAGACCCCTGACCATGACACCTGCTTGTTTACCTACCCTGCTGGTTGGTGGGAGCCTATCTATGGCTATAGCTACTGGCCCCTGAGCCAGACCCCTGACCATGACACCTGCTTGTGTACCTACCCTGCTGGTTGGTGGGAGCCTCTCTATGGCTATAGCTACTGGCCTCCGAGCCAGACCCCTGACCATGACACCTGCTTGTGTACCTACCCTGCTGGTTGGTGGGAGCCTCTCTATGGCTATAGCTACTGGCCTCCGAGCCAGACCCCTGACCATGACACCTGCTTGTGTACCTACCCTGCTGGTTGGTGGGAGCCTCTCTATGGCTATAGCTACTGGCCCCCGAGCCAGACCCCTGACCACGACACCTGCTTTGTGTACCTACCCTGCTGGTTGGTGGGAGCCTCTCTATGGCTATAGCTACTGGCCTCCGAGCCAGACCCCTGACCATGACACCTGCTTGTGTACCTAACCTGCTGGTTGGTGGGAGCCTCTCTATGGCTATAGCTACTGGCCTCCGAGCCAGACCCCTGACCATGACACCTGCTTGTTGTACCTACCCTGCTGGTTGGTGGGAGCCTCTCTATGGCTATAGCTACTGGCCTCCTGAGCCAGACCCCTGACCATGACACCTGCTTGTGTACCTACCCTGCTGGTTGGTGGGAGCCTCTCTACCCTGCTGGTTGGTGTCTATAGCTACTGGCCCCCCGAGCCAGACCCCTGACCACCCTGCTGGTTGGTGACACCTGGCCCCCGAGCCAGCTGACCACGACACCTGTGTACCTACCCTGCTGGTTGGTGGGAGCCTCTCTAGAGCCTCTCTATGGCTATAGCTACTGGCCCCCGAGCCAGACCTGGGTTAGGTGAGCCTGACCATGACACCTGCTTGTGTACCTGGCCCGAGCCAGACCCTGCTGGTTGGTGGAGAGCCTCTCGCGAGCCTCTCTATGGCTATAGCTACTGGCCCCCGAGCCAGACCCCTGACCATGACACCTGCTTGTGTACCTACCCTGCTGGTTGGTGGGAGCCTCTCTATGTCTATAGCTACTGGCCTCCGAGCCAGACCCCTGACCACGACACCTGCTTGTGTACCTACCCTGCTGGTTGGTGGGAGCCTCTCTATGGCTATAGCTACTGGCCTCCGAGCCAGACCCCTGACCACGACACCTGCTTGTGTACCTACCCTGCTGGTTGGTGAGAGCCTCTCTATGGCTATAGCTACTGACCTCCGAGCCAGACCCCTGACCATGACACCTGCTTGTGTACCTACCCTGCTGGTTGGTGGGAGCCTCTCTATGTCTATAGCTACTGGCCTCCGAGCCAGACCCCTGACCACGACACTTGTATTTGGTGTAATATGGTGTGACACTTTAGATCTACTCCAATTGTGATGTGGTGTCACATGACTGGGAGGAAATAGGATTTTAAAGATGAAAAAAGAATACCCCTCCCCCAAAACAAGAACCCAGGATGGAGTACTTGGGAATCGGTGAAATACCTTTTGACTCTGAAAAACAAAATCCGGTTCAGGTTTTGGAACGGGTGGGACATTTTTAGCACCTTGACAGGTTATTTGTGGTCCCCGTAGGAAGGACTTGTCTTCACTCTTTATGTTGATGACCCCAGCCAACGGGACAAGAAGTCATGGGCATTTTTTTTTAAAAGTCGCGGCTTCCTCCTCGTGTTCCATTCCATTTGACACTGTGTTCCACCTATCACGGAGGTCCTCTTGTCCGAGGATGAAAGAATGTCCGTGATTGGCGGAACACTGAACACGGTGTCTGCTGGGAAGCTGAGTCCGAGGATGAGAGGACCTCCGTAATAGGCGGAACACAGTGTCAAATGTCACGGAGCGCCAGGAGGAAGCCGCAACTTTTAAAAAATGGACGCCTGGCACGAATTCAGGTACTCGGGCACAGTGAGACTGCAATGGGCACAGTGAGACTGCAATGGGCACAGTGAGGCTGCAATGGGCACAGTGGGGTTGCAATGAGCACAGTGAGGTTGCAATGGGCACAGTGAGGTATGGCACAGTGAGACTGCAATGGGCACAGTGAGACTGCAATGGGCACAGTGAGGTATGGCACAGTGAGGCTGCAATGGGCACAGTAAGGTATGGCACAGTGAGACTCCAATGGGCACAGTGAGACTGCAATGGGCACAGTGAGACTGCAATGGGCACAATAGGTTATGGCACAGTGAGACTGCAATGGGCACAATAAGTTATGGCACAGTGAGACTGCAATGGGCACAGTGAGGTATGGCACAGTGAGACTGCAATGGGCACAGTGAGGTATGGCACAGTGAGGTTGAAATGGGCACAGTGAGGTTGCAATTAACACAGTGAGGTTGCAATGGGCACAGAGAGGTATGGCACAGTGAGACTGCAATGGGCAGAGTGAGGTATGGCACAGTGAGACTGCAATGGGCACAGTGAGACTGCAATGGGCACAGTGATGTATGGCACAGTGAGACTGCAATGGGCACAGTGAGGTATGGCACAGTGAGACTGCAATGTGCACAGTGAGGTATGGCACAGTGAGACTGCAATGGGCACAGTGAGGTATGGCACAGTGAGACTGCAATGTGCACAGTGAGGTATGGCACAGTGAGACTGCAATGGGCACAGTGAGGTATGGCACAGTGAGACTGCAATGGGCACAGTGAGGTATGGCACAGTGAGACTGCAATGGGCACAGTGAGGTATGGCACAGTGAGACTGCAATGGGCACAGTGAGATATGGCACAATGAAACTGCAATGGGCACAGTGAGACTGCAATGGGCACAATAAGTTATGGCACAGTGAGACTGCAATGGGCACAGTGAGACTGCAATGGGCACAGTGAGGTATGGCACAGTGAGACTGCAATGGGCACAGTGAGGTATGGCACAGTGAGACTGCAATGGACACAGTGAGGTATGGCACAGTGAGACTGCAATGGGCACAGTGAGGTATGGCACAGTGAGACTGCAATGGACACAGTGAGGTATGGCACAGTGAGACTGCAATGGGCACAGTGAGGTATGGCACAGTGAGACTGCAATGTGCACAGTGAGGTATGGCACAGTGAGACTGCAATGGGCACAGTGAGGTATGGCACAGTGAGACTGCAATGGGCACAGTGAGGTATGGCACAGTGAGACTGCAATGGGCACAGTGAGGTATGGCACAGTGAGACTGCAATGGGCACAGTGAGATATGGCACAATGAAACTGCAATGGGCACAGTGAGACTGCAATGGGCACAATAAGTTATGGCACAGTGAGACTGCAATGGGCACAGTGAGACTGCAATGGGCACAGTGAGGTATGGCACAGTGAGACTGCAATGGGCACAGTGAGGTATGGCACAGTGAGACTGCAATGGACACAGTGAGGTATGGCACAGTGAGACTGCAATGGGCACAGTGAGGTATGGCACAGTGAGACTGCAATGGACACAGTGAGGTATGGCACAGTGAGACTGCAATGGGCACAGTGAGGTATGGCACAGTGAGACTGCAATGTGCACAGTGAGGTATGGCACAGTGAGACTGCAATGGGCACAGTGAGGTATGGCACAGTGAGACTGCAATGGGCACAGTGAGGTATGGCACAGTGAGACTGCAATGGGCACAGTGAGGTATGGCACAGTGAGACTGCAATGGGCAGAGTGAGGTATGGCACAGTGAGACTGCAATGTGCACAGTGAGACTGCAATGGGCACAGTGAGGTATGGCACAGTGAGACTGCAATGGACACAGTGAGGTATGGCACAGTGAGACTGCAATGGGCACAGTGAGGTATGGCACAGTGAGACTGCAGAGGGCACAGTGAGGTATGGCACAGTGAGACTGCAACTGCTTACAGTGGCTGCTGCATTCTCACCCTACTCGAGTCAATACGTTTTCCCAGTTTTTTTGTGGTAAGATTAGGTCCTCGCCTTATACTCTGGTTGGCCTATACTCGAGTATATACGGTATATATGTTGCTCATACAGTATGTGCAGATGTGAGCGGGTCAGGCTCCAGACAGCCCGTTCTCCAGGGATCATAGGGAACAGCCTCAGCGCCTCCCCAGCCACGCCCCCCCCTGATGCGTTTTGCCCTGTCCCCATGGGTTGCCACACACAAAGCCCTGGGGCAGGACGAAACGTATCAGTAGGCATGGTTGGAGAGGAGTTGAGGCTTGACAACGGGTTGTCGGGGGGAGTGCAGCGCTCCCACAGATACAAGCAACTTCTGGATGAGACACCGGCACCACCCGTTTCGGTGGGGATCACCGGAGGGCGGATCTCAGTGCTTTAGAGCGACGCCCTGAACATTTCTAATGGCTCACAATGATTTTTAACCATTCTCGTCCAACATCAGTGCCTGACCTCACAAAGGCCCTTCTGGAAGAACGGTCACACCTCCCCATAGACACCCTCCTAAACCTTGTGGACGGCCTCCCCATAGACACCCTCCTAAACCTTGTGGACGGCCTCCCCATAGACACCCTCCTAAACCTTGTGGACGGCCTTCCCAGAAGAGGTGAAGCGGTTATAGCTGAAAAGGGGCGGGGCCAACTCCATATGTATATAATATTAAATTCTGCTGTTCCCTATTGTACAATTATTAAAGACCTCGCAGTTATAGGCGCCGGTTTCCCTCCATACCCCCCCCCCCCCCCCCCACGTTATTTTTGCTTTGGAAAGATTTGCACTTTTAGCCGATATCTGTCTGGAAAAGTTAGATAGGAGCCAAAATAATTCTGTACAAAAGTTTTGTATCATTTCACAATCTCTTGTTTTTCTGGCTTTACAGAAATGTAAAAAATAAATAAATGTGCAACTGTAATTATTTCATTAATTAAAAAAAAAGTGGATTGTAAAAAATAATAAAATCAATTTATAAGTGTCCCGGATGTCTTGTTGTGTGTGTGTGTGTGTGGGGGGGGGGGGGGGTAGGGGGTTACTAAGGGTGCACTTTGCAGGGGCAGTTCCTCCAGCGCTTAGTGAATACGGTGAAGCTTCACTTTGCACAGAATGGCCAATCACACGCAAAAAAAAAAAAGAGCAATTTTGCTTGCAGATGATTGGATGATGGAAATCAGAGCTTCTTATTTACTGAGCTCCTGAGAAAATGCCCTTAGGGCCGGTTCACCCTGGGATCCGTCTTCAAGTCGCGGGGCCGAGAAAATGAATGGAAGTGAATGGCGCCATCTTCATGCACACTACTGAGGTCGCTGCGACTTCAGAAAAGGTTCCTGTGCGACTTTAATCCGACTTCTAGGCGTCTTGTACCCACTGATTTCAATGGAAGTCGCCTCCAAGTCGGATCACAGGGGGGCAACTTCATAGGAAATTGCCCCAGTGTGAACCTGTTCTAAGGCAAGCCCCTCCCTCCCAGAGGGGAACTCGATGCCAAAATTTAAATAAAAAACGGCATGGGAGCATACCAGGTCCTTAGGTCTGGTATGGATTTCAAGGGGAACCCTCTACGCCGAAAAAATGGTGTGGGGGGAGGGGGTCCAAATCTATACCAGACCCTTATCCGAGCACGCAGGAAAGCAAAGGGGGTGGGGACGGGCGAGCGCCCCTCCTGAGCCGTACCAGGCGGCATGCCCTCAACATGGGAGGGGGATGCTTTGGGGCTGGGGGGCGCCCTGTGGCCCGCCCCCCCCCCCAAAGCACCTTGTCCCCATGTTCATGGGGACAAGGGCCTCTTCCCGACAACCCTGGCCGTTGGTTGTCGGGGTCTGCAGGCGGGGGGCTTATCGGAATCTGGGAGCCCCCTTTAATAAGGGGGCCCCCAGATCCCGGCCCCCCACCCTATGTGAATGGGTTTCATCGTCAATAAAATACAAATGTCAATAAAAAACACACTACACCGGTTTTTAAAGTAGTTTATTAAACAGCTCTGGGGGTCTTCTTCCGACTTCTGCCGGGCACCACCGGTGTATTCTTTCAGCTCTTTTACCAGTGGCGGCCCGGTCTTCTCCCTTCTTCTGACTTTGGGGGGTCTTCTTCCAACTTCCAACTCTTCTCCTGTTCTTTTTCTCTTCTGCCGGGCACCACCGCGGTCTTCTTTCAGCTCTTTCACCAGCGGGGGCCCGGTCGGAGAGCAGGAGAAGAAAGCGGAGAAGTCGGAAGACCCCCCGAAGTCAGAAGAAGGTAGACGACCAGGCCGCCGCTGGTAAAAGAGCTGAAAGAAGACAGCGGTGGTGCCCAGCAGAAGTTGGAAGACCCCCAAAGTCTGAAGACCCCCAGAGCTGCCTAATAAACTACTTTAAAAATCTGTGTAGTGTTTTTTTATTGACATTTTTCTTCCACCAGGTGAATGGGTAGGGGTACGATGTACCCCATACTCCTTCACAAAGGGTGGGGGGCCGGGATCTGGGGACCCCCTTATTAAAGGGGGATCCCAGATTGCCATAAGCCCCTCGCCCGCAGACCCCGACAACCAATGGCCAGGGTTGTCGGGAAGAGGCCCTTGTCCCCATCAACATGGGGACAATGTGCTTTGGGGTGGGGGGGCCACAGGGTGCCCCCTGCCCAAAATCACCCCCCCCCCCATGTTGAGGGAAAGCCATCTGGTACGGCTTTCCTGACCTGCCGGGCAGCGTGCTCGGATAAGGGTCTGGTATGGATATAGGGGGGGGGGGGCAAGCCGTTTTTTCGGCGTTGGGGGTTCCCCTTGAAATCCATAACAGACCTAAGGACCTGGTATGCTCCTAGAGGGGGAACCCATGCCGTTTTTTATTTAAAATTTGGCATCGAGTTCCCCCTCCTGGAGGCGACTTCAAGTCGTGTTGTGGGTCGCGTTGTGATTCATACTCAAGTGGTGATCAAGTTGCTTCCCAAAGTCGCGTTGCCCCTGTGTGAACGGCTCTTACCGAGAGCAACTGCAAAGTGCACTTTCTATTTGCCTTTAGCAAATCAACACGCCTGCGAGAGGCTCATCTTCTCTCTGGGTAAAGTCCTCCTCTATTCAGCAGAAGAAATTCTCCCGTCTGTTAGATTATAGACATTTCCTTTTTTTTCTTTTATCGTAAATTCAAAAATTTGGAATTCAGAAATGCGAAAATCGTGCAGTGAAATCAAAGGAAGCCGTTGCAGTCCAGGGGGAGGAGCCGGTAGACCTGTGCAAGACTGAAGGGAAGGTCGGAGTTCTCCTTTAACTGTCCCATGCAGAATATGAAACCCCCCCCAAAAAATGGTTGGACATTAAAGGGCTCCTCCTCCCCCACGCCTTCTATGGTGTCGGGTTCACCGCTGCAGATCGGTTTCCTCCACTTTACAAGGAACAGAAGCACATTTGGGAATTGGTGATGTTTAGTGATTTTCCCAGCTGCTCGGTGTAGATCTGTATCCTGTTTTTCCGCTCGGAGTCTTTCCTTCGATCAGCCTGGATCGGTGCCTGAATCAGCCCTCCGACAGCTCCCCCTCCCCGCGTGAAAACCTTTTGCACACTTTTTTTTTTTTCATGGGTTGATAAACATTTTATTTTTGGAAGGTGGACCTTGAAGCCGAGGCACAGCTGTCAGACTTGTGCAGGAAACGCTGGCCGGCTTCTCCTCCGTACAGGTGTGACAGTGTGTGTGCCGGGGGGAGGTGACACGGGGACAGGAAACCAAACACACACACTCCGTGTCACACACACACACTCCGTGTCACACACACACACTCCGTGTCACACACACACACTCCGTGTCACACACACACACTCCGTGTCACACACACACACACTCCGTGTCACACACACACACTCCGTGACACACACACACACCGTGACACACAGCCCCGGGGACCGTCATCTGCTAGTTAGGTGAGTCCAACTTGTTACATTGAATTTATTTGTATTTCCATTGTGTTTGTTGCTACAAAGCGCACAACTAAAGGCAAATAGCCTGTGCGCTCTGCAAAGTGCAGTTGCTCCACTGCTTAGTAAATGAGGTAAGGCTTCACGTTGCAAAAAATACCCAATCACATGCAACGAAAATAAAAAAACAGCATTTTCGCTTGCACATGATTGGATGATGGAAGTCAGCTTATTTACTAAGCTCTGATGCAACTGCACTTTGCAGAGTGCACAGTCTATTTGCCTTTAATAAATCCCCCTTTATTGGGTCCACCTTGCTAGTAGAGGGTTGGATCCCCTTTATTAGGTCCCCCTTGTTAGTAGCGGGTTGGATCCCCTTTTATTGGGTCCCCCTTGTTAGTAGCGGGTTGGACCCCCTTTATTAGGTCCCTCTTGCTAGTAGCGGGTTGGACCCCCTTTATTAGGTCCCCCTTGCTAGTAGCGGGTTGGCCCCCCTTTATTAGGTCCCCCTTGCTAGTAGCGGGTTGGACCCCCTTTATTAGGTCCCTCTTGCTAGTAGCAGGTTGGACCCCCTTTTATTAGGTCCCCCTTGCTAGTAGTGGGTTGGACCCCCTTTATTAGGTCCCCCTTGCTAGTAGTGGGTTGGACCCCCTTTATTAGGTCCCCCTTGCTAGTAGCGGGTTGGACCCCCTTTATTAGGTCCCCTTGCAAGTCCCGGGTTGGACCCCCTTTATTAGGCCCCCCTTGCTAGTAGAGGGTTGGACCCCCTTTATTAGGTCCCCCTTGCTAGTAGCAGGTTGGACCCCCTTTATTAGGTCCCCCTTGCTAGTAGCAGGTTGGACCCCCTTTATTAGGTCCCCCTTGCTAGTAGCGGGTTGGACCCCCTTTATTAGGTCCCCTTGCAAGTCCCGGGTTGGACCCCCTTTATTAGGTCCCCCTTGCTAGTAGCGGGTTGGACCCCCTTTATTAGGTCCCCCTTGCTAGTAGCAGGTTGGACCCCCCTTTATTAGGTCCCCCTTGCTAGTAGCGGGTTGGACGCCCTTTATTAGGTCCCCTTGCTAGTCCCGGGTTGGACCCCCTTCCTAGTAGTGGGTCGGACCCCCTTTATTAGGTCCCCCTTGCTAGTAGCGGGTTGGACCCCCTTTATTAGGTCCCCCTTGCTAGTAGCAGGTTGGACCCCCTTTATTAGGTCCCCCTTGCTAGTAGCAGGTTGGACCCCCTTTATTAGGTCCCCCTTGCTAGTAGCGGGTTGGACCCCCTTTATTAGGTCCCCTTGCTAGTCCCGGGTTGGACCCCCTTCCTAGTCCCGGGTTGGACCCCCTTTATTAGGTCCCCCTTGCTAGTAGCGGGTTGGACCCCCTTTATTAGGTCCCCCTTGCTAGTAGCGGGTTGGACCCCCTTTATTAGGTCCCCCTTGCTAGTAGCGGGTTGGACCCCCTTTATTAGGTCCCCCTTGCTAGTAGCAGGTTGGACCCCCTTTATTAGGTCCCCTTGCAAGTCCCGGGTTGGACCCCCTTTATTAGGTCCCCCTTGCTAGTAGCAGGTTGGACCCCCTTTATTAGGTCCCCCTTTGCTAGTAGCGGGTTGGACCCCCTTTATTAGGTCCCCCTTTGCTAGTAGCTGGTAGTCTCATTACCTTTCCCTTGACCCCCCCCCCCCCCCCCCCCGCGCGCTTTAATCAACCGCCAGGTGCAGAGACAAGACGCCAAGTCGTTTGGAACTCACAATAGGATGAGAACTTTCTTCCTGCCCCCGGGTGACAGTATCGGGTGACTGAACAGCATTTGACAAGAGGTTCTATTAAATGACTGAAATCGCCATCAGCAGAATTGTGTCAGAGCAAAAAGACAAAGAAAGAAGATTCTGGAACTCAGGAGCCATTTAAAGGCCATTTTATTGTTTTTTGAAAATTTAAACAGATTTGCCATTAGAATCTATGAAAGAGTTCTGACTTTACCCAAAGTTTGCTAAAGCTTAACTCCCGACACAAAAACTCCCATTATAAATATCATCCTCCAAAACAGCCGCTACCTGCCCTGACCTCAGAGCGTTTACTGGATAACACTTGCCCGCTACCTGCCCTGACCTCAGACCATTTACTGGAGGCTTGCCCGCTACCTGCCCTGACCTCAGACCATTTACTGGAGGCTTGCCCGCTACCTGCCCTGACCTCAGACTGTTTACTGAATAACGACGATTGCCGCTACCTGTCCTGACCTCAGACCGTTTACTGGATAACGCTTGCCTGCTACCTGCCCTGACCTCAGACCGTTTACTGGATAACGCTTGCCTGCTACCTGCCCTGACCTCAGACCGTTTACTGGATAACGCTTGCCCGCTACCTGCCCTGACCTCAGACCGTTTACTGGATAACGCTTGCCCGCTACCTGCCCTGACCTCAGACTGTTTACTGGAGGCTTGCCCGCTACCTGCCCTGACCTCAGACCGTTTACTGGAGGCTTGCCCGCTACCTGCCCTGACCTCAGACCATTTACTGGATAACGCTTGCCCGCTACCTGCCCTGACCTCAGACTGTTTACTGGAGGCTTGCCCGCTACCTGCCCTGACCTCAGACCATTTACTGGAGGCTTGCCCGCTACCTGCCCTGACCTCAGACCATTTACTGGAGGCTTGCCCGCTACCTGCCCTGACCTCAGACCATTTACTGGAGGCTTGCCCGCTACCTGCCCTGACCTCAGACCATTTACTGGAGGCTTGCCCGCTACCTGCCCTGACCTCAGACTGTTTACTGAATAACGACGATTGCCCGCTACCTGTCCTGACCTCAGACCGTTTACTGGATAACGCTTGCCTGCTACCTGCCCTGACCTCAGACCGTTTACTGGATAACGCTTGCCTGCTACCTGCCCTGACCTCAGACCGTTTACTGGATAACGCTTGCCCGCTACCTGCCCTGACCTCAGACCGTTTACTGGATAACGCTTGCCCGCTACCTGCCCTGACCTCAGACTGTTTACTGGAGGCTTGCCCGCTACCTGCCCTGACCTCAGACCGTTTACTGGAGGCTTGCCAGCTACATGCCCAGACCTCAGACCGTTTACTGGATAACGCTTGCCCGCTACCTGCCCTGACCTCAGACCGTTTACTGGATAATGCTTGCCCGCTACCTGCCCTGACCTCAGACCCTTTACTGGATAACGCTTGCCCGCTACCTTCCCTGACCTCAGACCGTTTTTTGGATAACGCTTGCCCGCTACCTGCCCTGACCTCAGACCCTTTACTGGATAACGCTTGCCCACTACCTTCCCTGACCTCAGACTGTTTTTTGGATAATGCTTGCCCACTACCTGCCCTGACCTCAGACCCTTTACTGGATTATACTTGCACGCTTCCTGCTCTGATCTTGAACTTTACTGGATTACGCTTGCCTGCTACCTGCTCTGACCTCAGAGCGTTTACTGGATGCTTTTCCCGCTACCTGCCCAGACCTCAGACCTTTTACTGGATGCATGCCCACTACCTGCCCTGACCTCAGACCCTTTACTGGATTACACTTGCCCTGACCTCAGACTGTTTACTGGATTATACTTGCCCACTTCCTGCTCTGATCTTGAACTTTACTGGATGACGCTTGCCTGCTACCTGCCCTGACCTCAGACTGTTTACTGGATTACATTTGCCTGCTACCTGCTCTGACCTCAAAAAAGGTTTACTGGATTATGTTTTCTTGCTACCTGCTCTGACCTCAGATGGTTTACACTTGTCTGCTACCTGCCCTGACATCAAACTGTTTACTGGATTATGCTTGCCTGCTACCTGCCCTGACCTCAAACTGGTTACTGGATTATGCTTGCCTGCTACCTGCCCTGACCCTAAATTGTTAACTGGATTACACTTACAAGATACCTACCCTGACCTCAGACTGAGACCAGAGCAGGTATGGATGCTTGCCTGCTAGCTGCTCCGGCATCATATTGTTTACTAGATTACACTTACCCACTACGTGCCCTGACATCAAACTCTTTACTGTATTACGCTTGCCCACTACCTGCTATGACCTCAAACTGGTTACTGGATAACGCTTGCCTGCTACCTGCCTTGACCTCAAACTGGTTACTGGATTATGCTTGCCTGCTACCTGCCCTGACCTCAAACTGGTTACTGGATAACGCTTGCCTGCTACCTGCCCTGACCTCGAACTATTTACTGCATTACGCTTGTCAGCTTCCTGCTCTGACCTCAAAATGTTTACCGAATGATGCTTGCCTATTGCCTGCCCTGACCTTGGATCTGTTCTCTAGTTTAGACTACCAGCTACTGCCCTTTCCTGACCACCACCAGCCTCTAGACTGTGGCACAGATGCTCTTCTGCAGTAACCATGACCCTCACCTGACCAACCTAGACCTTTATCTGTTAAGTACCAGAACTATATTATTGTGCCTCTGGGGGTGGGGTGGGGGTGCAACCAAGGGGGCATCGAACTGAGTGTCACAAAACCTTGAATAAAAATAAAAAATAAAGAGTCATATCGCTCCAGATCCAAGTGAGCTATTTTCTATTCTTTTATGCTTTAAGATCCTCCATAGGTACAGTGCAGTGAGTGAGCGTTGTCACTCTAAGACAGGAAGTGTGTTACTGGCAGGATCATCAGGTGAAAATAAAATTAAAAAAAGAAATAAAAAAAGAAAAAGGAAATCAAATTCAGCCACCACATCTACGGACTAGTAAGCTGCACTGCATTACAAATTTTATTTCTGGGGTTTAGATGCGTTTTAACTTCTTGTCTACCACGTCTATAAACGTCCTGATATTTGGGGGGATAAAACAAAGCTGAGATTGGCGCCGTTCTTTTGAGGCCGGTTCCCGTTTTCACGCAAAATTTATCTGGGCGGCTGCACATCAATTTTGAAGCTTGGCGTGTTTGGTATCTGCTTTTTCGACGCCACCCCTTCTTTTATATTGTACCACAAATCCAGTATTCTATTGTGTCGGTGTTCACTGAAATTTATTTTGGTGTATTTTTTGATTTGAAAAATTACAATTGCCATCGTTTTGTTCTACAGGGCTTCTGCCTTCACGAAATGCAGTATATAATTGTTTATGGGGGAGGGGGTTAATTCATTTCCTAGTAAAAAAAAAAAGACAGACAATTTTAACCCCTTCAATACCGGGCTTTAATACCCACCTCCATACCGGGGGGCCTATTCTGGCACTTCTCTCCTACATGTACAAATCATCATTATTTTGCTAGAAAATTACTCAGAACCCCCAAACATTATATTTTTTTTTTTTAGCAGACACCCTAGGGCATAAAACGGCGGTCATTGCAACTTTTTATCTTGCGCTGTATTTGCGCAATAATTCTTCAAATTATTGTAAAAACAACGGCTTCATGAATTAAAAAATAACAAAACAGTCAAGTTAGTCCGATTTTTTGGGAAAATATGAAAGATGATGTTACGCCGAGTAAATAGACACCCAACAGGTCACGCTATAAAATTGCGCACACTCGTGGAATGGCGCCAAACTTCGTTACCTAAAAATCTCCATAGGCGACGTTTTGAAAATTTTTACAGGTTACCAGTTTAGAGTTACAGGAGAGGTCTAGTGCAAGAATTGTTGCACATGCTCTAATGCACGCGACGATACCTCACATATGTTGTTTGAGTGACATTTACATACGTGGGCGGGACTTGCGTGTGAGTTCGCTTCTTAGCGTGAGCTACTGGGGACAGGGGCGTTTTCATTTTTTTTTTTACTTATTTATTTATTTTTTTACACTTTTTTTTGATCACTTTTATTCTTATTACAAGGAATGTAAACATCCCTTGTAATAGTAATGTGTGTGACAGGTCCTCTTTATGGAGAGAGGCGGGGTCAATAAGACCTTCCCCTCCCCCCACATCTCTCCTTCAGGCTGAGATCGCAAAAAAAATTCACAGATCTCATTCTTACTAGCTGCAATTGCGGCTTTGTTTACTTCCGGGTACCCGGACGTGACGTCATCACATCGCGCCCGGGTCCTCCGGCGGTCATAGAGATGACTGATGACCGTCTGGTCACCAGTCATCTCTATGCTACCTATCCGGCGCTGGGCGATTCTTTCTCTGTGCCCCTGGTGGCACAGGAGAGCCCGGAGAAGCACCGGATTGGTGGCGGGAGGGGGGGTGTCCCCCTTCTGCTGCCTATAAGAACGATCAAGCGGTGGAACCGCCGCTATGATCGTTCTTATGGTGCGCAGGATCGCCGGCGGAAACACAATGATATCTGAATGATGCCTCTAGTTGCCCCATCATTCAGATATCACCCCACAAAGTGCAGGACGTCATACGACGCCCACCCGGGATAGGAGATCCCCTTTGTGGACGTCATATGACGGTGGGCGGTGTTGAAGTAGTTAAAATGTGCAAAAAAAAAAAATTACAAAAAAAATTACTCTCAGAGAAAAGTCTCGACTTAGTAGGAGGTCGGGGGGGGGGGGGTCTTGATCCAGGCTTCTCCCACAAATGCCAATTTGAACCACTCACAGGTACCTGAGGCCACCGTACAGTAATGTTAGTTTGTATGGTTGGAAGGTATGATGATATGCTGCCCAATCAGAGCAAAGTAACAGGTTCACGTAAAAACGCCAAAGTCCATAGCCTGCCCTGAATGAGCAAAAAAAATAATAATGACAGGTTCACTTTAAAAGCAAATGAGAACGCTGAGAAAAAGAGAAGTGAAACTAAACAAAGTCTTATAAAAGAAGAAGAAAAAGTTATTTGGAAAAATCTTCAGATTATCGAAGCAGAAAAGTGTAACTTTGTATCCGATTGACGTCAGCGAGGGAAACAAAAGCGCGAGGCAGCGAGACGCGGCCTCATCGTTAATCACAGCGAGCGCCGTCCTCGGTTACTGGATCTGTGTGTCCATGTCGCTTCTGGCAGCGCTAAGCTCCGGGTTACACCCAGATAACAGAGGGGAGACGTCTCAACAGTTTAAAGGATCAGCAACCCCCAACTCGTGCTTACAATAATCAGTTTTATTCATGTAAAAACTTTATCCCCCATAGAAAAAAGAAATAAAAACATTGTTGGAATGTCGTCGATGTAACTATTTTGGGAAACAGAGAAATCACTAAGGTTCTCTAACAAACCTCTGAGGGCTTCACAGAACAGCTATATTTATACTAATATTACAAATGTATATATATTATATACACACACATCAATATATATATACACATACAGTGCCTTGAAAAAGTATTCACACCCCTTAAAATTTTCCACATTTTATCATGTTACAACCCAAAAAATGTATTTAATGTATTTGTTTGCAGTCGTTATACTGCAGCAGGTCGGCTCTTTCCTTCAAATCGCTGTAGGTGTTCTTCAGCACCTTTAAGGGGGGAACCCAATGTCCGCCAGCCACCCTCGATCGCGAGAGCAAGATGTGTGTATGTAAAACAGCAGATCCCCGTTCTGTCAGGAGAGGAGAAACAGATCGTCTGTTCCTACGAAACAGGAACAGCGATAGGTCTCCTCCTCCAGTCAGTCCCCCTCCCTCCACAGTTAGAACACACCTAGGGAACCCAGTTGACTCCCTTAATCGCCCCCTAGTGTTAACCCCTTTCCCTGCCAGTGACATTTATACAGTAATCTGTATTTTTATAGCACTGATCGCTGTATACATGTCAATTGTCCCAAACCCGGTCCAAAGCTCCGCGACCGCGCCTGCGGGACCTGCGGACCCTATCGCAGCCGGTGTCCCGCAATCGGGTCATAGGAGTAGAAGAACGGGGAGAGGTGAGTGTAAACAAACCTTCCCCGTTCTTCTCTGTGGCAGTGATCGTCTGTTCTCTGTCATAGGGAACGAAGATCAGTGATGTCGCATGTCCAGCCCCGCTCCCCTACAGTAAGAAACACACAATAGGACACACTTAACCCCTAGTGGTTAACCCCTTCACTGCCATTTTCACAGTAAGCAGTGCTTTTGTAAAGCATTTTTCGCTGTGAAAATGACAACGGTCCTAAAATAGTGTCAAAAGTGTCTGATGTGTCCGCCATAATGTCGCAGTCAAAAAAATAAAAAATAAAAAACGCTGATCGCCACCATTACTAGTAAAAAAAATAAAAATTCTTTTAACAAAAATGCCATAAAACGATCCCCTATTTTGTAGACGCTATAAATTTTGCGCAAACCAATCAATATACGCTTATTGTTTTTTTTTTTTTTTACCAAAAATATGTAGAAGAATACGTATCGGCCTAAACTGAGGGGAAAAAAAAAAACATTTTTTTTATAGATATTTTTGGGGATATTTATTATAGCAAAAAATAAAAAATATTGAATTTTTTTCAAAATTGTCGCTCTATTTTTGTTTATAGAGCAAAAAATTAAAAACCGCAGAGGTGATCAAATACCACCAAAAGAAAGCTCTATTTGGGGGGGGGGGGGGAGATGTACATTTTTTATTTTTTGGTACAGCGTCTCACGACCGCGCAATTGTCAGTCAAAGCGACGCATGGTCGTATCGCAAAAAGTGCTCCGGTCTTTGGGCTCAAGTAGTTAAAGCGACGCAGTGCCGAAACGGTTTTCGGTTTTGACTAAGTGCATCCAGGATTTTCGGTTTCGCCACCATCATTTCCATTGGGGGCCCCCCCCCCCCCCCCCCTTCTACAATAGATCTGCCATTCGATCGAAACAATCAAATCTTCAAAATAGTTGAATAGCCGCCGTTTCCCTTTTGATGGTTTTGGACTCGTTTTCAAAACGGAATCAATCAGGGAAAGAACCTTCGCGTCCCCCGATCTCCGCACGGGTTTGCTTACAGGGCGGCTGGCGTGACCGGATTACACGGAGAATTAAACTGATAATAGATACATTGTGATGGACCAACGATCGTACGCAGGGACTTTCAGGACTATTGAAGAAAAGGAATGAGGAAGTAAAGAAATAATGCAGTAAAGTGCAGTGATTGAGAGCGGCATTGTTCCAGGGACACTTCACATAATGCTTGGAAAATTCCAGACTCCTAGTAACTGATTGGGGGCAACAGGAGAAGTCTCTGCCACCGCCCCCTCCTGGCCAGGGCCGGCTTTGACCCCGATTTAATGCTGAACTTTCTGTCAGTATTAATAAAGGCCAATAATCAATAAATCCAGACGCTGCATTAATATCGTTTAAACATTTTTTCATATGGACACTAGTTTTCATACTATCCCCCTTTACTATCAATTTTTTTAAATTTATTGTTTAGTATTTCCAGTTTTCATAACAGCCAGTAGGTGGAGTGTTACCTCAGCTTCTTGCTTAAGTGGCCCTCGCTCTTCAAAAGGTTGGGCACCCCTGGTCTACACTCTTCAGTGGCCAGCTACCTCCCTGGAGCATGCAAGTCTAAAGGGTGTTCAGGAATGTGTTCTTTTGCAGACTGCAAAAGAACACATTCCTGAACACCCTTTAGACTTGCATTCTCCAGGGAGGTAGCTGGCTACTGAATAGTGTAGACCAGGGGCGACTGCAAAAGAACACATTCCTGAACACCCTTCAGACTTGCATGCTCCAGGGAGGTAGCTGGCTACTGAATAGTGTAGACCAGGGGCGACTGCAAAAGAACACATTCCTGAACACCCTTCAGACTTGCATGCTCCAGGGAGGTAGCTGGCCACTGAATAGTGTAGACCAGGGGCGACTGCAAAATAACTCATTCCTGAACACCCTTTAGACTTGCATGCTCCAGGGAGGTAGCTGGCCACTGAATAGTGTAGACCAGGGGCGACTGCAAAAGAACTCATTCCTGAACACCCTTCAGACTTGCATGCTCCAGGGAGGTAGCTGGCCACTGAATAGTGTAGACCAGGGGCGACTGCAAAATAACTCATTCCTGAACACCCTTTAGACTTGCATTCTCCAGGGAGGTAGCTGGCCACTGAATAGTGTAGACCAGGGGCGACTGCAAAAGAAAACATTCCTGAACACCCTTTAGACTTTCATGCTCCAGGGAGGTAGCTGGCCACTAAATAGTGTAGACCAGGGGCGACTGCAAAATAACTCATTCTTGAACACCCTTTAGACTTGCATGCTCCAGGGAGGTAGCTGGCCACTGAATAGTGTAGACCAGGGGCGACTGCAAAAGAACACATTCCTAAACACCCTTTAGACTTGCATGCTCCAGGGAGGTAGCTGGCCACTGAATAGTGTAGACCAAGGGCGACTGCAAAAGAACACATTCCTGAACACCCTTTAGACTTGCATGCTCCAGGGAGGTAGCTGGCCACTGAATAGTGTAGACCAGGGGCGACCAACCTTTTGAAGAGCGAGGGCCACTTAAGCAACTTGGTAACCAGTCGAGGGCCACAATGAGCGGAGTGGGCAGATGACAGGTCACGACTACTTTATAGGCCCTCCGATCCACCCAGATGAAAGGGGGTGAAATGCTCTTCTGGAAGGATAGTCAAACCTTCCCAAAGACACCCTCCTAAACCTTGTGGACGGCCTTCCCAGAAGAGGTGAAGGTGTTGAAGCTGCAAAAGGGGGGAGCCAACTCAATGTTGAACCCTACAGACTAAGACGCCATTAAAGTTCATGTGTGTGTAAAGGCCGGCGTCCCAATACTTTTGGTAATATAGTGTGTGTTGAGTTAACTACCTGTAGGGTGGAGTTGTGCTTTAAATCTGTGTGAAGTTCTGTTGGAAGCACAGAGTCCTTTTTCATCGGGAGTGTCTGCGGTGCAGCAAAAACCATTTTGTGCAAACATTGAACTGGGCGAGGCGAGGATTCCATAATGATGAAATTCTATGTAAATACCGCCGGGATTTCTAATGTCATCTAAAATATTTGTGATATTTCACATACTGCTGAAAAAAAAAAAAAAAAAGATCTTAACCACTTGAGCCCCGGACCAATATGCAGGTTAAGGACCAGGCCCTGTTTTGTGATTCGGCGCTGCGTCGCTTTAACTGACAATTGCGCGGTCGTGCCACGTGGCTCCCAAACAAAAATTGGCGTTTTTTTCCCCTCACAAATAGAACTTTCTTTTGGTGGTATTTGATCACCTCGGCGTGTTTTTTTTTTTTTTTGCGCTATAAACAAAAATAGAGCCACAATTTTGGAAAAAATGCAATATTTTTTTACTTTTTGCTATAATATATATCCATAAAAAAAATATATAAAAAGAATTTTTTTTTCCTCAGTTTAGGCCGATACGTATTCTACATATTTTTGGTAAAAAAGCGTTTACAAAATAGGGGGTAGTTTTATTGCATTTTTATTAATTATTATTTTTTTTACTACTAATGGCGGCGATCAGAGATTTTTTTCGTGACTGCGACATTATGGCGGACACATCGGACACTTTTGACACATTTTTGGGACCATTGAAATTTTCACAGCAAAAAATGCATTTAAATTGCATTGTTTATTGTGAAAATGACAATTGCAGTTTGGGAGTTACCACAAGGGGGCGCTGAAGGGGTCAAGTGTGACCTCATATGTGTTTCTAACTGTAGGGGGGCGTGGCTGTAGGTGTGACGTCATCGTTTGCGTATCCTTATAAAAGGGAACACACGATCGATCACGGCGCCACAGTAAAGAACGGGGAAGGTGTGTTTACACTCACCTCCCCCCCCCCCGTTCTTCAGCTCCGGGGACCGATCGCGGGACTCCAGCGGCAATCGGGTAAGCGGGTCCTGTGGTCTAGGAGCTTCGGACCGGGTTGCAGGCGCGCGCCCCACGGCTGTACAGTGTTACACAACTGCGCAATTGTCATTCAAAGTGTGACAGCGCTGAAACCAAAAAATGGCCTGGGCAGGAAGGGGGTAAAAGTGCCTGTTAGGCAACTGGTTAAAAAAGAATAAAAATAACCAGACAAACAATACGGCGCAGCAAAAAAACAAAAACAAAAGGTTAGATAGAAGAAGAATGTTAGGCCGCGTACACACGACCCAGAACCTCGACGGGCAGAACACATCGTTCCGCCCGTCGAGGTTCTCTCCCGGCCGTCGGATTCGGCGACCCGCCCGTCGGGAATGGCAACCAGCCATTCTTCCAGGCGGGCCGTCGAGGAAATAGAGAGCGTGCTCTCTATTTCGGCTCGACGGGCTTCCCGACGGGAAGCTCGCCGAGACCGTACACACGGCCGAGGTCCTCGCTGGAATGTGCATTCCAGCGAGGTTCTCGCTGATTTTCAGCGAGAACCTCGGCCGTGTGTACGGGGCCTCAGGACTGTGCTGCTTGGGGCCGCGTTCCGTCTTCAGAGACTCTCCTATAATAATAATTTGATACATTTCAGTGTGAAGGAAATTATCAGCAACATTCTCCAGCCAATGAAAACCTCCGAAGACGTTTATAGATTGGATGATCTACAAGGAGGATTATCTCTCTCGGGGGAAGACTCCCCTCGGTCTGGTGGAGGGGAGCAGCACAGAGCCGACAACCTTTTTGGGGCAAAGTTGTCAGAAATGTTATTATTAGAAGCGAGCGGCGTTAATGGGTTTGCTGCAGAAACCATCGGAGCCAATGGGAAATTCGGGAGAAGAAGATATTGTCCAAGAACAAGAGATGTGTGTCTTCTCCTGGAATCTCGGGGATCTTTGTGTATTTCTAACAGATCTGTGCAGTGATCCCGTGTGAGACTTCCTGTAATAAAGACCGCCCTCTGCTGATCTCTCTCCCTGTACAGGGGGACTGGTCTCGTCTCCGCCCCCTCTTGTAGTTTTCTACAAGCAGCCTGTAGGGGGTGGAGCCTGCTGGGCCCCTACTTTATTTGCTCTCTCTCTCTTTGTGCAGGGGGACTGGTCTTGTCTCCACCCCCTCCTGTAGTTTTCGGCAGGCAGCCTGTAGTGGGTGGGGCCTGCTGGACCCCTCCCAAGGCTCTGCTCTCTCTCTCCTTGTACAGGGCGACTGGTATCGTCTCCACCCCCTCCTGTCATTTTCTATACACAGCCTGTAGTGGGTGGAGCATGGCCCCTCCTACATCTGTTCTCTCTCTCTCTCTTTGTGCAGGGGGATAGGTCTCGTCTCCGCCCCCTCCTGTAGCTCTCTGCAGGCAGCCTGTAGTGGGCGGAGCCTGCTTAGCCCCGCCTACATCTGTTCTGCAGGATGACTGGTCTTGTCTCTGCCCCCTCCTGTAGCTCTCTGCAGGCAGCCTGTAGTGGGCGGAGCCTGCTTAGCCCCGCCTACATCTGTTCTGCAGGATGACTGGTCTTGTCTCTGCCCCCTCCTGTAGCTCTCTGCAGGCAGCCTGTAGTGGGCGGAGCCTGCTTAGCCCCGCCTGCATCTGTTCTGCAGGATGACTGGTCTTGTCTCTGCCCCCTTCTGTAGCTCTCTGCAGGCAGCCTGTAGTGGGTGGAGCCTGCTTAGCCCCGCCTATATCTGTTCTGCAGGGTGACTGGTCTTGTCTTCGCCCCCTCCTGTAGCTCTCTGCAGGCAGCCTGTAGCGGGTGGAGCCTGCTTAGCCCCGCCTACATCTGTTCTGCAGGGTGACTGGTCTGGTCTTCGCCCCTTCCTGTAGATCTCTGCAGGCAGCCTGTAGTGGGTGGAGCCTGCTTAGCCCCGCCTACATTTGTTCTGCAGGGTGACTGGTCTTGTCTCAGCCCCCTCTTGTAGCTCTCTGCAGGCAGCCTGTAGTGGGCGGAGCCTGCTTAGTCCCGCCTACATCTGTTCTGCAGGATGACTGGTCTTGTCTCAGCCCCCTCCTGTAGCTCTCTGCAGGCAGCCTGTAGTGGGTGGAGCCTGCTGCCGCTGATCGCAGTGGCGCACGCGCAGGGGGGGGGGGTCCACGGCAAAAGGACCGGCAACCACCAGACCTTGCCGAATTGAAATCTCCCGCGGTGCATACTAGCACATTATGGCTTTTCCCTTGCAGGTGTAAAAAAATATATATATGTTCTGCGGGTATACAACCGCTTTAATCGATCTTCATTCCTTCCACTACAGGTGGAAGGAAATAAAATCCCTCGATTCCTCCATCAACGCAGTCAGCGTTGATGGGGGGATGCCTCCTGCAGCACTATATTCTGCCAGTAGGGGGGAGTGTAGGGAGATGGCCCAGGTGATCACAGCGATGTCTCCATAAAGAGGACCTGTCATCTCTTATTTCTATTACAAGGAATGTTTACATTCTTTGTAATAGGACTAAAAGTGATCAAAAAAAATAATTAAAAGTTACAGTTTAAAAATAAATAATGCAAAAGAAAAAATGTAAAGCGCCCCATCCATCCGTGCTCGCGCAGAAGCGTACGTCGCGCACGCATATGTAAACGGTACTCAAACCACACATGTGAAGTATCGCCGCGAACGTTAGAGCGAGAGCAATAATTCTAGCGCCTGTGTAACTCTAAACAGGCAACCTTTTAAGGCGTTTAAAGCGTCGCAAATGGAGATTTTTAACTACCGTTGTTTGTCGCCATTCCACGAGCGTGCGCAATTTTCAACCGTGACACGTTAGGCATCCATTTACTCAGCATGACATCATCTTTCAGATTATATAAAGAATTGGGGCGACTATTGTGTTTTTATTTATTAATTAATTAAGGTGTTATTTTTTCCCCCCCAAAAAACTGAGTTCCCAAAACCGTGTTAGCTAAAAAATTGCAACGATCGCCATTTTATTCCCTATGGCAGTGATGGCGAACCTCGGCACCCCAGATGTTTTGGAACTACATTTCCCATGATGCTCTGGCACTCTGCAGTGTAGCTGAGCATCATGGGAAATGTAGTTCCAAAACATCTGGGGTGCCGAGGTTCTCCATCACTGCCCTAGGGTCCCTGCTTAAAAAAAAAATTTATAATGTTTAGGGTTTATAAGTAATTTTCAAGCAAAAAATACTGACTTAAAGGGGTTGTAAACCCTCCTGTTTTTTCATCAATCTATCCAATCAATTGCCTAAAACCCCCCCGGGGAGAGAGACGGCGCATCCTCAGCGTGGGACATTCCAGGGCTCAGGTAAGTAATACAGGGGGGGGGGGGGGGGGGGCTGGTAACTGACAGTTTTTTCACCTTAATGCATGCCTCATTTTACTTACCTGAGCCCTGCAATGTCCTACGCTGAGGACGCCCCTTCTCTCTGCCCGGGGGGGTTTTAGGCAATTGATTGGATAGATTGATAGCAGCGCAGCCATTGGCTCCCGCTGCTGTCAATCAAATCCAATGTCACGGGCACGGGGGGGCGGGCCAAGTCCTGCATTTAGTGCCCATTGGACTACCTGAGATGGGATTATGTAATCATTATCCACAATATATTCCAGGATATCTGTGAGAACTATTTACAGATTGTTGATTCTGAACTCAACGGGTTAATTGTAAGAGTGATTCGTTCATCATGTTGGGACACATACTGTTAGATGCCAATTGACCCTGCTATTGTGGAGGTGTCCTGTGTTTACACTTATGATAATGTGTATTACATAGTTACATACCGTGTTTCCCCGAAAATAAGACACCGTCTTAT
This sequence comes from Rana kukunoris, assembly GCA_029574335.1. Taxonomy (NCBI): domain Eukaryota; kingdom Metazoa; phylum Chordata; class Amphibia; order Anura; family Ranidae; genus Rana; species Rana kukunoris. Next base: position 157,340,998 of record CM056060.1, read on the forward strand.
ATTTTTTTTTTCTCAAGAAATCACACTATGGCTTATTTTCGGGGGGTGTCTTATTTTTATTACAGAAAATAAAGGTTGCCTACCTGAACCACACTTGCGCTTCTTAGCATTTCCTCTGTCCACCTGTAGACTGAGATTATCATATTCTGCACGCCATTTTTGGACCATTCGGATATCCAACTTCTTCTCTTTGCACTCATCTTGTCTGGCTGTACAGAAAGATAGTCCAGCAAAGCTGATGTGGAGCAAAGTGGAGCTGGGGTGATCTCTTTGGGCTCAGTAGCAGCTTTTCCCCCTATCCCCTGGTGTTTGTGTGGGGTGAGAGAGGGGTTTGCTGGTCAGTGCTGGGAGAAGCTTTACAGCTTTACACAGCGTTCTTCTCCTCACTTCAGTTCCAGTACAGTACTGTACGCCTATCACGTGTTGTTTCCCGCTCCGCGCCGCGCCGTTACGCATACGACACTACGTCTTATTATCGGAGATTCGCCACGTCTTATTTTCGGAGATTCGACACTACATTGCTACGTCTTATTTTCGGAGGGGTGTCTTATATTTCGATCTTGTGTCGAAATCCCGCTACGGCTTATTTTCGGAGTACGTCTTATTTTCGGGGAAACACGGTAGTTAGTCAGGTTGAAAAAAGACACAAGTCCATCCAGTTCAACCATAAAAAATAATAAACAAACAAAATAAAACACAGTACATCACCTACACCCAACTCCATACCCACAGTTGATCCAGAGGAAGGCAAAAAAAAACAGCAGAGCGATGAACAAATTCCTTCCTGATCCCCCGAGAGGCAATCGGATTTACCCCGGATCAACTTTACCTACAGAACTTAGTACTCAGTTATATTATGTGTATTTAGGAAAGAATCCAGGCCCTTCTTATAGCAATCTTCTGAGCTGGCCAGATCCACCTCTGGAGGGAGTCTGTTCCACATTTTCACTGCTCTTACTGTAAAGAAACCTTTCCGTATTTGGAGGTGAAATCTCTTTTCCTCCAGACATAAAGAGCGCCCCCTTGTCCTCAGTGTTGACCTTAAAGTGAATAACACCAAGTTCACTATATGGACCTCTTATATATTTGTACATGTTGATCATATCCCCCCTTATTCTCCTCTTCCTAAGAGTGAATAAATTCAGTTCTTCTAATCTTTCCTCATAGCTGAGCTCCTCCATGCCTCTTATCAGTTTAGTTGCCCTTCTCTGCGCTTTCTCCAGTTCTCTGCTATTGTATAACAAGTGAGATGAGACGGGACGTCTACCTTGAAAGGTCATATCTCGGAGTCACCTCGTCTGGGTAAATGATTAGTTAACCACCTGAGCCCCGGGCCATTGTCAAATGACGGCCGCACGGTGGCTGTAAAAATCCAACAGGACATCATATGACGTCCTGGATTCCTCCGGCCACTGGGGGGCGCACGAGCGCGCCGGCGGCGCACACGTGCCCGGTGCGTCCCCGAGATGCCGATGTGCGTGCCTGGCGGTCGCGATGTCCGCCAGGTACCCGCAAAAGGCAATGACAGAGCAGGGACGTGGAGCTCTGTGTGTAAACAGATCGCTGCCATTACTAGTAAAAAAAAAAAAATAATAAAAAAAAATAATAATTCTGTCCCATATTTTGTAAGCGGTTATTGCGTTTTTTTTTTTTTACCAAAAATATGTAGAAGAATACGTATCGTTGTACGTCCGGCGTAAAGTTATTCCCCATAGATGAGGCGCAACCCGGCAACAGACATGTAAAGGTCCGCCCCACAGAACACAGGCCGGCGTATTGGGCGTACGTTACGTTCACGGCGTACGTGGTGATCCGGCGTGGCTTAGGCAGTTGTGCCGGCGTGGTTGTGAGCATGCGCATAAGGGTGCAGTTTCATGCGTCTACGTCACGGCGCATGCGAAGCTCGCGATACGCCGGGGGTAAAACACTGCGCCACGCTCGGACCATCATTTGCATGGGGTCACGCCCACTTCCACCTACGCCGGCCTGCGCCTTCGAAAAATACGCCACGCCGACGCAGCGCTGGGAGCAATAGCTTGCTGAATGCAGTGCTTGGCTCTCCGCGCTGCGCCGGCGTGGCGTACGGCGCTTGCGCTACGGCGGCGTAATGTGCGCCCAACTCTCTCGGGCTTTCATGTTCAGCACACAGACAAGTCTCGTCTCGTTGTGTGTTGAGGGCAGCAGGAATATCCGATATCTATATCCAGACTGATAGGAAGCGGTATATGACGGAAACGTTCCGTTACAGGGACAGACGTCGAGGGACCCCAGAAGACGGCGTTCGGGGGCCACTCTGTATCCTTTAGTATCAAAAAAAGACTGGTCGGCGAGTGGCTGAAGTAGCGCCACGAATGGCACTTTCTAGGAAGAGAGAGAGTAACGGAGTACATCCAGAGGAAGAACAGATCCGGCTCCGTACTTTCAGTGCCCGGCAAAGTCCTGAACCGGGATAAAATTCCAGGAAAGACGGAGGACATCGAATGTATGGCGTACAATCAATCCGGAGCCGACAGCCGCGCCGTCCCTCACGCCACTTGGAGAGAAGCGTTTTTTTTTGTTAATGAATCAGGGTTGAGATATTTATAATTTCTGCATGTGATCGGCCGCTGTCCTGCCCTCCCCTTCCTTCCTGTGCCTCTGGGGCCCTCGCAGACGTTCATAAACAGAAGTTTGTCCCCCCCCCCCCTCGGTCGCCCTACATCTGTGCTGCCGGCGGCTTGTGTACACACTTCGGGATTCTTCCACTCCTTCTCCGGATCCCGGGACGCCCCTCATAGATGGTCTGCGGAGGAGACATTACCGGGACTGAGACCAGAGAGGAGCGGGGGATGTGTCAGACAGCGACAGGTGAGCGACTCCGCGTCCAATCCGCCGCTATAAATAGAGACTTATTTGTAACCGGTTGGCAGTTTTTTCTGTTTTCATTTTTTATTATAAAATTCTGTCTGTTTGTTCAGATTTCTAAAAGTACCGAGATGTAAATCTGTGACAAACCGCAGAAGGCAGTCAGGTGGAAAAGTGGCAAAATGTATCAAAAGGAGATCAAATGATATCATGACCAGAAAGATTGTTCTCTGTCTTACTATAAATCGGGGGGGTCAACTTTCTTGTTATGGGGGGGGGAACCCAAGGCTGCATTCACACTATAACGCGCGTATTTTGCCGAGACAAATTGCGGTGTATTGTACCGCGATTTGCCGCGACAAAACGGGTCGTTTTAACCTTCTTTTTTTTTTTTACATAACATTGTTGTCTATACCGAACGCCGAAAGCCACCTGAAAAAAAGGATCCGGGACTTGTTTTGAGCTTCAGGCGTACAGCGTTTCGGCGTGGAGATGTGAACCATCTCCATAGACAACAATGTAAAATCACCCCTCCAGCGGCACGAGCATCGGGCGTAGGGCGTAAAAACACCTAGGTGTGAATGCAGCCTAACTAAAGCCCCTAACATCACTAAAAGGATAGCAGGATAAAGCCAAAGACTGTAGGCAGCATACAAGAGATGGTCAGAGACTGCAGATACGATACAGGAGACAGTCAGAGACTGCAGACATGATACTAGAGAGGGTCAGAGACTGCAGACATGATACAAGAGATGGTCAGAGACTGCAGACATGATACAAGAGATGGTCAGAGACTGCAGACATGATACAAGAGATGGTCAGAGACTGCAGACATGAAACAAGAGATGGTCAGAGACTGAAGACATGATACAAGAGATGGTCAGAGACTGAAGACATGATAGGAAGAGATGGTCAGAGACTGCAGACATGATACAAGAGATGGTCAGAGACTGCAGACATGATACAGGAGATGGTCAGAGACTGCAGACATAGTACAGGAGATGGTTAGAGACTACAGACATGATACAAGAGAGGGTCAGAGACTGCAGACATGATACAAGAGATGGTTAGAGACTACAGACATGATACAAGAGATGGTTAGAGACTACAGACATGATACAAGAGATGATCAGAGACTGCAGACATGATACAGGAGATGGTCAGAGACTGCAGACATGATACAAGAGATGGTTAGAGACTACACACATGATACAGGAGATGGTTAGAGACTACAGACATGATACAGGAGATGGTCAGAGACTGCAGACATGATACAAGAGATGGTTAGAGACTACAGACATGATACAAGAGAGGGTCAGAGACTGCAGACATGACACAAGAGATGGTTAGAGACTACAGACATGATACAAGAGATGGTTAGAGACTACAGACATGATACAAGAGATGATCAGAGACTGCAGACATGATGATACAAGAGATGGTCAGAGACTGCAGACATGATACAAGAGATGGTCAGAGACTGCAGACATGATACAAGAGATGGTCAGAGACTGCAGACATGATACAAGAGATGGTCAGAGACTGCAGACATGATACAAGAGATGGTCAGAGACTGCAGACATGATACAAGAGATGGTCAGAGACTGCAGACATGATACAAGAGACGTTCAGAGACTGCAGATATGATACAAGAGATGTCAGAGACTGCAGACATGATACAAGAGATGTTCAGAGACTGCAGACATTATGTAGGAGATGGATAAGGGACAGAAGGGCCAGCTGTCTATTCCAGCTTGTTGCAGCCAGCCCTGCAATGATGTGAGTGCGTCACAGAGAAATTCTCTAGGGTCCCCTCCACTCATATGCCGAGCACCCCCAGGGACCCCTCTACTCGTATGCCGAGCACCCCCAGGGACCCCTCTACTCGTATGCCGAGCACCCCCATGGACCCCTCTACTCGTATGCCGAGCACCCCCAGGGACCTCTCTACTCGTATGCCGAGCACCCCCAGGGACCCCTCCACTCATATGCCGAGCACCCCCAGGAACCCCTCCACTCATATGCCGAGCACCCCCAGGGAACCCCTCCCACTCGTATGCCGAGCACCCCCACGGACCCCTCCACTCATATGCCGAGCACCCCCAGGGTCACCTCAACTCGTATGCCGAGCACCCCCAGGGACCCCTCCACTCATATGCCGAGCACCCCCAGGGTCACCTCAACTCGTATGCCGAGCACCCCCAGGGAACCCTCCACTCGTATGCCGAGCACCCCCAGGGTCACCTCCTGATAGTACTGGGTATGGGTGAACATTCTTCATGGGTGCACCAGAAGTTCACGGCCAGTGCAATAGGTCACGGCTCACACCACATACAGCCTGTACTTGTACGCCAGACAGACGTTATTTGCCACACACTGCACACAGGGACCAAACAACTTGTTTAATGTCAACAGCTTCCTGCCATTGTTGGGTGACATTTTCATGGTATACTATGGAGCGACTTCTACCGCTGCTCAGTGAGCTGTCACATCGAGCGTTTATTTTCACAATGATTTCCGGAGGAGCCCAATGTCTTCACAGATAACAAACATCATACCTGAAAAACCACCACCAGTCCTACAATATGCTTAATGTGGACCCATCACTACAATACACCTGATAATGCTCATCTGCTGGCTGTAATGCTGAATCGCTGCCTTCAGTATTTTCTGGAAAAGAAGAAATCAGCCAATCCCGTCTGCCGAGCGAGCATGATCGACTCCTCTCCTCTACTGAAACGGCTTCCTCTGATTTCACTGCACACTGTGAGCTTCTCACAATGTGCATCAGAAGCTGTCACATAGAGCCCCGCCCCATTTCCTGGCTGAAGGATGTCCAGCATCATATAACGCTTTCCTCCCCAGGCTGACTGTCCCTGCCCCCCCCCCCCCACCTTTTATTCATTGGATTGAAATTCTTTCAATCATGGAGGCTCAGCTTCATATGTGGGTGTTACTGAGGGTGGTGGCTTGTGTGCTAGAAACGCCCACTCCTGCAGACTGAGACCCACCCATCAAGGCATGTTGATATTTTGGAGACTCCGCCCCAAGAGCCCGTCCACTGCTTACATCAGAGCTGGGGGCTCTTAAAACGAGTACTGATACAGTATTGTATACCTTATATTCAGGGGCGGCTTGTCCAATGTGGGTGCACGGGCGCCGCTTACCCTATCCCTGCCGCTGCCGCCCCCTATGCATCAGGGGCGGCCCATCCAATGTGGGTGTACGGGCGCCGCTTACCCTATCCCTGCCACCGCCGCCCCCTATCCCTCAGAGGCGGCCCGTCCAATGTGGGTGTACCCTATCCCTGCTGCCGCCGCCCCCTATCCATTAGGGGCAGCCCGTCCAATGGGAGCTCACAGACACCGCTTACCCTATCCCTGCCGTCGTCGCCCCCTATCCCTCAGAGGCGGCCCGTCCAATGTGGGTGCACGGGCGCTGCTTACCCTATCCCTGCCGCTGCCGCCCCCTATGCATCAGGGGAGGCCCGTCCAATGTGGGTGTACCCTATCCCTGCTGCCGCCGCCCCCTATCCATCAGGGGAAGCCCGTCCAATGAGAGCTTACAGACACCGCTTACCCTATCCCTGCCGCCGTCGCCCCTATCCCTCAGAGGCGGCCTGTCCAATGTGGGCATACGGGCGCCGCTTACCCTATCCCTGCCGCCCCCTATCCATCAGGGGGGGCCTGTCCAATGTGGGTGCACGGGCGCCGCTTACCCTATCCCTGCCGCCAACGCCCCCTATCCATCAGGGGCGGCCTGTCTAATGTGGGTGCACAGGCGCCGCTTACCCTATCCCTGCCCCCAACGCCCCCTATCCATCAGGGGCGGCCTGTCCAATGTGGGTGCACGGGCGCCGCTTACCCTATCCCTGTTGCCACCCCCTATCCATGCGCCAGGCCCCTTTCAGGACGCCGGGTGCATAAATTCCTATGGTGGGGGTGGGCGGGGGGTGTGTTTTTTGAAGCACCTGCTTAAATCCAGAGGCTTTAAATAGGCTTCAAAATAGGGTGGGCTCGGAGAGCAGAGCATTGCGTTCCGAGCCCGCCCAGGTGTGTTTCACCAGCGAATATTTGCTTTTGCAACAATGATCCTCCTCCCGGCCAATTGGAAAGCGGGTCTGATACCCGTCACCTGATTGACTGAAAGGATAAATGATCCTATTGGTTGCCTAGGAGTAAGAGCTGAAAGCCGCAATGGAGGAGAGGACTCGGGAGCCTAGCCGCTGCCCAATGGGGTACGTGATGGACTGCCCGCAAACAGGCACACCTTCCTAAATAGGCCCTCCTAGAACAATTCTTACCCCCGTCGCCCCCAAAGTTCCCTTTCTGAACACAAATCGCCTCCCCCCAATCTCCTGGTGCCCCCCCCCCCCCCCGCCCCCCATCTCACATGATACCACAGTGCCCAGAACAGTCGTCCCTCCTGTCCACCCCTTGTCCCGACCTGCTGTGTTCCATATACCAGCCCTCAAAATATCCACTCGCCTACTAGCATTTGGCGAGTGGATTTAAGCTGGGGGCGAGTGATGACAGGGATACATGACCAATCTCCCTCCAATCTGTGCTACACTTAGAGTTCCGATGAGATTGGCGGCCGAAGAGGAAAGGTGCATGCTCGGGAAAAGTAGTCTGGTGAGCCGCGCACAGGCAGGGCAGTACACAGGAGCTCTCCTTACAATTCTCATTAAGCCAGTATGACCTCTCTGAGCCTGCCCCCCCCCCCCCCAGCCCAATGTAGCTGGAGAGCAGAAAGTAATGAGTGAGGTGGAGGATTGGGAAAATTACCACTCCGGTGCAGCGCTCACTGAAAGTTGCCCTGACATGAGAGCGGCAGCCTTCCAGTTTGTGCAGTTTTCTTCTCCTTGTGCTCTATGTAAGTGTCCAACAGTTCAGCCTGAGCCCTGTGAACAGACTGTTCTCAATGTGTGCTGTGCGGTGTCGGTGTGCGCTGTGCAGTGGTGTCAATGGCTGTGCAGTTGTGTGGATCTCAGTGCTGGATTGTACTCCCTCCCGCTGTGCTGCAGCTCCTCTCCTCACTGCCAGCCTGAATAAAAGGGGGAAGTGGGGACATGCAAGCGTGGAGCCGCACACACAGGTTCCTGATGATGAGATGAATAGGAGAGGGAGAGAGAGAGGATGGATGGGAGTTGCAGAGGAGACAGCAAGAGAATGGGGAAGAGACCCAGTTCTAGTGCCCTGTCCCTCTGGTCTGCCCCCAGTGCCCTGTCTCTCTGGTCTGCCCCCAGTGCCCTGTCTCTCTGGTCTGCCCCCAGTGCCCTGTCCCTCTGGTCCGCTGCCAGTGCCCTGTCTCTCTGGTCTGCCCCCAGTGCCCTGTCTCTCTGGTCTGCCCCCAGTGCCCTGTCTCTCTGGTCTGCCCCCAGTGCCCTGTCTCTCTGGTCTGCCCCAGTGCCCTGTGCCTCTGGTCCGCTGCCAGTGCCCTGTGCCTCTGGTCTGCCCCCAGTGCCCTGTCCCTCTGGTCTGCCCCCAGTGCCCTGTCCCTCTGGTCTGCCCCCAGTGCCCTGTCCCTCTGGTCTGCCCCCAGTGCCCTGTCTCTCTGGTCTGCCCCCAGTGCCCTGTCCCTCTGGTCTGCCCCCAGTGCCCTGTCCCTCTGGTCCGCCCCCAGTGCCCTGTCCCTCTGGTCTGCCCCCAGTGCCCTGTCCCTCTGGTCTGCCCCCAGTGCCCTGTCCCTCTGGTCTGCCCCCAGTGCCCTGTCCCTCTGGTCTGCCCCCAGTGCCCTGTCCCTCTGGTCTGCCCCCAGTGCCCTGTCCCATTTTGTTAAAGTTGTTGTTAATAATATTTAATTTTGTAACTTGATTCTGCATAAAAAAATTAAGTGTCATTCCATGAGATAATCTACGAGGGCGTGTTTACGGGTGCAATTAGGCGCAGGGCAGTGTATGAATTAGGTGGGGCCACTGGTGGAGAGTAACTCTTGAGGTCTGGCTAGTAGCTCAGAACTTGAAATTTTGAGCCCTGTATATACCATCTGTGTACAGAGCGCCTCCTCCAGGTGGCCATATTGCATTTTACAGAAAATTACAGCGGCTGCAGATTGAAAAGGAAAAGGTAATTTTTTATTAACATTCAATTACAATATGACTTGTATCAAAATTGTAGACGCTAGACTTTTTTTACTTGCTGTATATTATTTTTTGCTACAAAAGAGGAAATGACCCTTCAGACTGAAAGTCCAGTTGAGCTTTAATGCAGAAGCTTTACAGAGACGTGTTACATTATCTCCCAATGAAAATGCTGAGTGCGCCTTTTCTCCGTGCGAATCCCTTCGAGTGATTTGTAGCGTTCCTTTTCTGCTGACCATGGACGGTACGAAAATGTGATTTTTAGTGGGAGCGGTCCACATTTTTGGCGATTTGGTAAAGATGGGACCAGCGGTGGGACAGGAAGGCGTCTTTATCTATAAGTGTTGGCTTTAACCGCTTGGCGACCGCTGCACGGCTTTTTTACGTCGGCAGAAGGGCACAGCTGCGCAAATGGGTGTATATATATGTCCCCTTTAAAATGCTGCCATGTGGGCGCGCGCGCGACCCTGCCACGAGATCCGTTAGCATGCCCACGTGACCCACGAACACCATTTCCGCCGGTGCCCCGCGATCCTGTCACGGAGCTGCAGAACGGGGAGATGTCAGTGTAAACAAAACATCTCCCCGTTCTTCCTAGTGACATGTCACTGATCGTCTGTTCCCTGTCATCTGGAACAGCGATCAGTGATGTGTTACGGCAAGCAACGCCCCCTAACAGTTAGAAGCACTCCCTAGGTCACACTTAACCCCTTTAGCGCCCCCCTACAGGCTAACCCCTTCACTGCCAGTTTAATTTTTACAGTAATCAGTGCCTTTTTATAGCACTGATCGCTGTAAAAATGACAATGGTCCCAAAATGGCATCAAAGGTGTCCGATGTGTCCGCCATAAATGACACAGTCACGATAAAAATCGCAGATCGCCGCCATAACTAGTAAAAAAAAAAACTAGTAAAAAAATTATTTACAATAAAAAATGCCATAAAACTATCCCCTATTTTGTAAACGCTATAACTTTTGCTTAAACCAGGGGTGCCCAACCTTTTGAAGAGCGAGGGCCACTTAGGCAACTTGGTAACCAGTCGAGGGCCACAATGAGCAGAGCAGGCAGATGACAGGTCTTGGCTACTCTATAGGCCCTCCGATCCGCCAAGATGGAAGGGGACGAATTCCCTTCTGTTTTTCAGATTGGAGGTAAGAGGGCATTGATGTTGTGGTATGGCGGGTCGGCAACTTGCGATCTGGGCTTCTGGGCTTGCCAACCCACCATTCCAGAGCAGGAGGTTGCGGGCCACATCAGAAGGCTCCGCGGGCCACATGTGGCCCCCGGGCCACTGGTTGGCCACCCCTGGCTTAAACCAATCAATAAACGCTTATGGCGATTTTTTTTCTACCAAAAATATGTAGAAGAATACGTATCGGCCTCGACGGATGTACAAAAAAAAATTATATATATTTTTTGGGAGATATTTATTATAGCAAAAAAGAAAAAAATATTTAGATTTTTTACTAAATTGTCCCTCTATTTTTGTTTATAGCGCAAAAAAGAAAAACCACATTACCGCCATTACTAGTAAAAAAAAGAAAATTATTAATAAAAATGACACAAAACTACCCCCTATTTTGTAGACGCTATAACTTTTGCGTAAACCAATCAATAAAACGCTTATTGCGAAAAAAAAATTTCAACAAAAATATGTAGAAGAATACGTATCGGCCTAAACTGAGGGAAAAAAAATTATATATATTTTTTGGAGATATTTATTGTAGCAAAAAAGAAAAAAATATTGATATCTTTTACAAAATTGTCGCTCTATTTTTGTTTATAGCGTAACAAATAAAAACCACATCGCCACCATAGCTAGTAAAAAAATAATCATTAATAAAAAATGCCATAAAACTATCCCCTATTTTGTAGAAGCTATAACTTTTGCGCAACCCAATCGATAAAACGCTTACTGCGATTTTTTGGTATAAAAAATATGTAGAAGAATACGTATCGGCCTAAACTGAGGGAAAAAAAATTATATATATTTTTTGGGGGATATTTATTATAGCAAAAAGTAAAAAATATTGTTTTTTTTTTTCAAAATTGTAGCTCTATTTTTGTTTATAGCGCAAAAATAAAATAGCAACAAGTAAAATATTGTATTTTTTTTTCAAAATTGTCGCTTTTGTTTATAGCGCAAAAAATAAAAACCGCACAGGTGATCAAATAGCACCAAAAGAAAGCTCTATTTGTGGGGAAAAAAAGGACGTCGATTTTGTTTGGGAGCCACGTCGCACGACCGCGCAATTGTCGGTTAAAGCGACGCAGTGCCGAATCGCAAAAAGTGGCCTGGTCTTTGGCCAGCCAAATGGTCCGGGACTTAAGTGGTTAAAAGGCGTCCATCCTTATCGTCTTCAGGAAATATGTCAAAATTTGTTACGTAATCTCAGCGGAACGCAGTGGTCGCTGCCGGGGTTGTAAATACTCAATGTTTTCCGCTAGCTGGTGGGAAATCCAGTTAACTTGGAACTTCGATCATTAATGTTTGATGGGCAGGAATATTGATCCCAGGAAAAGCTTTAAAATATTCCATTAGAAGTGGTAACTTTTATCTCCGCATGAGCTGCTGCGGAACGTTAACCCCTCCGCTGGGGATAGCAGGAGCAGGTGCCTCGCGGACTCGCCGGCACCCGGGTATGAACGGGTTAAGCTTAGGCGATATAATATGGAAGTGTGAGGGATTTTTCTTTTTACTCCCTCCCTCGGCTTCCCAGCCCGGCGCAGCTTGAGATTGTCCCCGGACTGACAATCCCCTCTATTAGGGCTGTGAAAAAGTCCTTTATGAAGAGCGGAGCGGAGGACAAACCACTCATTATTTCCACTGGTTGTGAGTCAGCCAGGGGCCCAGATGTGCCAACGTCTCTTGTTCTGCTTCTTCGTGTTTGGCTTTTATTGTGGATGGGAGCTGCGTGCTGGGATCCTGAAGACCCAGGTAGGTCATGCAAGTTAACCTGATCCCCAAGTCCCCGCTAGGTCATGTATGTTCCTCTTATCCTGAAGACCCAGGCAGGTCATGTATGTTCCTCTTATCCTGAAGACCCAGGCAGGTCATGGATCAGGGGTGTCAAACTCAATTTCATTGCGGGTCGCATCAGCATTATGGTTGCCCTCAGAAGGGCCGGTTGTATCTGTAAGATTAGATGTCCAGCGCATCCCCTCCCCTTACATTAGATGTCAAGAGCCCCCCCCACCATCAGAAGTTGAGTCCCCCACTCTCCCTTACATCACAGTGCATCCCCTTTCCTCATGCTGCTGCTGGGAAGAAGCTGGATACATTGCTTGAAAGCAAAAAGTAAGGGTCTGGAGGATGACTGGAGAGGTGCGAGGGCCACAGGAAATGGCCTGGAGGGCCGCATTCGGCCCGCGGGCCTTGTGTTTGCAACCTCTGTCATGGATGTTCCCTCTTATCCTGAAGACCCAGGCAGGTCATGGATGTTAACTTCATCCTGAAGACCCAGGTAGGTCATGTAAGTTAACCTATTACCGAAGACCCCGCTGGGTCATGTATGTCCCTCTTATCCTGAAGACCCAGGTAGGACATGCATGTAAACCCGACTCCAAAGACCCGGCTGGCTCATGCATGTTCCTCTTATCCTGAAGACTCAGGTAGGACATGCATTAACCTGATCCCAAAGACCCAGCTAGGTCATGCCTGTCAACCTGATCCCAGACCCAGGTAGGTCATGCCTGTCAACCTGATCCCAGACCCAGGTAGGTCATGCCTGTCAACCTGATCCCAGACCCAGGTAGGTCATGCCTGTCAACCTGATCCCAGACCCAGGTAGGTTGTGCATGTTCCTCTTATCCTGAAGACTCAGGTAGGACATGCATTAACCTGATCCCAAAGACCCAGCTAGGTCATGCCTGTCAACCTGATCCCAGACCCAGGTAGGTCATGCCTGTCAACCTGATCCCAGACCCAGGTAGGTCATGCCTGTCAACCTGATCCCAGACCCAGGTAGGTCATGCCTGTCAACCTGATCCCAGACCCAGGTAGGTTGTGCATGTTCCTCTTATCCTGAAGACTCAGGTAGGTCATGCATGTCAACCTTGACCAGAAGACCCAAGTGGGTCATGCATGTTTACCTGATCCCAAAGTCCCAAGTGGGTCATGTATGTCAACCTAAACCTGAAGACCCAGCTAGGTCATGCATGTCAACCTGATCCTGAAGACCCAGCTAGGTCATGCATGTTAACTTCATCCTGAAGACCCAGGTAGGACATGCGTGTTAACCTGACTCCAAATACCTGGCTGGCTCATGTACTGTATGTTCCTTTTATCCTTAAGACCCAGCTAGATCATGCATGTCAACCTAATCCCAAAAACCCAGCTAGGTCATGCATGTTCCTATTAACCTGTAGACTCAGGTAGGACATGCATGTTAAGCTTATCTTGAAGACCCGGGTAGGTTATGCATGCCAACCTGATCCCGAAGACCCAGCTAGGTACTGCATGCATGTCAACCTGATCCCAAAGACCCAGCTAGGTCATGCATGTCAACCTGATCCCAAAGACCCAGCTAGGTCATGCATGTCAACCTGATCCCGAAGACCCAGCTAGGTCATGCATGTCAACCTGATCCCGAAGACCCAGCTAGGTCATGCATGATCATCTGATCCCAAAGACCCAGCTAGGTCATGCATGATCATCTGATCCCAAAGACCCAGCTAGGTCATGCATGATTATCTGATCCCAAAGACCCAGCTAGGTCATGCATGTTCCTATTAACCTGAAGACTCAGGTAGGACATGCATGTTAAGCTTATCTTGAAGACCCGGGTAGGTCATGCATGCCAACCTGATCCCAAAAACCCAGCTAGATCATGCATGTTTACCTGATCCCAAAGACCCAGCTAGGTCCTGCATGCATGTCAACCTGATCCCGAAGACCCAGCTAGGTCATGCATGTCAACCTGATCCCGAAGACCCAGCTAGGTCATGCATGTCAACCTGATCCCAAAGACCCAGCTAGGTCATGCATGTCAACCTGATCCCGAAGACCCAGCTAGGTCATGCATGATCATCTGATCCCAAAGACCCAGCTAGGTCATGCATGATCATCTGATCGCAAAGACCCAGCTAGGTCATGCATGATCATCTGATCCCAAAGACCCAGCTAAATCATGCATGATCATCTGATCCCAAAGACCCAGCTAGGTCATGCATGATCATCTGATCCCAAAGACCCAGCTAGGTCATGCATGTCAACCTGATCCCAAAGACCCAGCTAGGTCATGCATGTCAACCTGATCCCAAAGACCCAGCTAGGTCATGCATGTCAACCTGATCCCGAAGACCCAGCTAGGTCATGCATGATCATCTGATCCCAAAGACCCAGCTAGGTCATGCATGATCACCTGGGCCATTCACACTAGGAACTGCAGGTGAATCGCACAGGAATTCTGTGCGGTTTCTGTGTGATTCACATGCAGTTCTGTGCAGTGCGATTTCAGCCCATTCATTTTGAATGGGCAGAAATCGCACTGCACCAAAAGTAGAGCATGCACTTCTCTCTAAAACGCATGGCAACTGCATCGGATCCGGTGAGGGCAAACGCACTGCATTTTCAACCTGCATTTGGGGTGTCGTTAACTGACCCCCCTGCATCAGATCTCAAGGGCAGTGTGTCTAGGGGGGTGAACGGGCCCTTGGGGGGGGGGGGTGCATCTAAAATGTCTTTTTACCTTAATGCAGAGAATGTATTAATGTAAAAAAAAAAAAAATCTGCCATTACAGCCGTCTTCAGAACTCAGCCCCCCAGCAGTCAGACTCTAATTAACTAATCACATTCATCCAATCAATGCGAATCTTCGTACTCCCTCTGATCTAATTGAATGACGCATTCCAGAACATGTTACTCTCTTCATTACTGGAGAGGTAAGAAGGGGTTTTCAAGAGGAATACTGTGCGATTCTATTTGCTTCTAAACTGGTTACATAATTCAAACTCCACAGATACATCTACTCTGAGAACTAAATGCCTTTACAAACCCAGATATTACTTTGTAAAAAGGTAGAAGTGACACAATCATCAGACTGCACATAGCCTGTGCAGAGAGCAGAGCTGTGAGAGGGGCCCAGCGGGCTCCACCCACCACAATCTGCCTGCAGAAAAGGACAGGAGGGGGAGGAGACAAGACCAGTCACCTTGCACAAGGAGCGAAAGAGACAGAGAGAGAAAGAGAGAGAGAGAGAGAGAGAGAGAAAGAGAGAGAGAGAGAGAGAGAGAGTGCAGAGCTGTAGGAGGGGCCTAGCAAGCCCCACCCACTATAGGCTGCCTGCAGAAAACTACAGGAGGGGGCGGAGACAAGACCAGTCACCCTGTACAAGGAGAAAGAGAGAGAAGAGCTGTGGGAGGGGCCTAGCAAGCCCCACCCACTAAAGGCTGCCTGCAGAAAACTACAGGAGGGGGCGGAGACAAGACCAATCTCCCTGCACAAGGAGAGAGAGAGCAGAGCCATTGGAGGGGCCTAGCAGGCTCCACCCACCACAATCTGCCTGGAGAAAACTACAGGAGGGGGTGGAGACAAGACCAGTCCCCCTGCACAAGGAGAGAGTGCAGAGCTGTGGGAGGGGCCTGGCAACCCCCACCCACTACAGGCTGCCTGCAGAAAACGAAAGGAGGGGGCGGAGACAAGACCAGTCCCCCTGTACAAGGAGAAAGAGAGAGAGAGAGAGAGAGAGAGAGAGAAGAGCTGTGGGAGGGGCCTAGCAAGCCCCACCCACTAAAGGCTACCTGCAGAAAACTACAGGAGGGGGCGGAGACAAGACCAATCTCCCTGCACAAGGAGAGAGAGAGCAGAGCCATGGGAGGGGCCTAGCAGGCTCCACCCACCACAATCTGCCTGGAGAAAACTACAGAGGGGTGCAGACAAGACCAGTCCCCCTGCACAAGGAGAGAGTGCAGAGCTGTGGGAGGGGCCTGGCAATCCCCACCCACTACAGGCTGCCTGCAGAAAACGAAAGGAGGGGGCGGAGACAAAACCAGTCCCCCTGTACAAGAAGAGAGAAAGAGAGAGAGAGAGAGAGAGAGAGAGAGAGAGAAGAGCTGTGGGAGGGGCCTAGCAAGCCCCACCCACTAAAGGCTACCTGCAGAAAACTACAGGAGGGGGCGGAGACAAGACCAATCTCCCTGCACAAGGAGAGAGAGAGCAGAGCCATGGGAGGGGCCTAGCAGGCTCCACCCACCACAATCTGCCTGGGGAAAACTACAGAGGGGTGCAGACAAGACCAGTCCCCCTGCACAAGGAGAGAGTGCAGAGCTGTGGGAGGGGCCTGGCAACCCCCACCCACTACAGGCTGCCTGCAGAAAACGAAAGGAGGGGGCGGAGACAAAACCAGTCCCCCTGTACAAGAAGAGAGAAAGAGAGAGAGAGAGAGAGAGAGAGAGAGAGAGAGAGAAGAGCTGTGGGAGGGGCCTAGCAAGCCCCACCCACTAAAGGCTACCTGCAGAAAACTACAGGAGGGGGCGGAGACAAGACCAATCTCCCTGCACAAGGAGAGAGAGAGCAGAGCCATGGAAGGGGCCTAGCAAGCTCCACCCACCACAATCTGCCTGGAGAAAACTACAGAGGGGTGCAGACAAGACCAGTCCCCCTGCACAAGGAGAGAGTGCAGAGCTGTGGGAGGGGCCTAGCAAGCCCCACCCACTATAGGCTGCCTTCAGAAAACCTAAGAAAGGGGGGCGGAGACAAGACCAGTCAGCCTGCACAAGGAAGGAGAGAGAGAGAGAGAGCAGAGAAATGGGAGGGGCCTAGCAAATTCCACCCACTATAGGCTGACTGCAGAAAACTAAAGGAGGGGCGGAGACAAGACCAGCCCCCTGCAAGTGCGTGCGCGTCCCCTACCCACAAATGCTGAATCACGAATATATATATATACGCGAAGCCAGCCAACGCATTTAATATATAGTGCGCAGTCTTCAAGTGGTTAAGGTAGGTGGCCTATGACTGCGCATGTGTGACCTCAGAATAACGTTGTTTCATACATTTTGTAAATGAGTGACTGTCATTGAGAATGTAAACCAACGCTGTGTATGAGCCCCCCGCCCCCTTCCCAAACCTGAAGGTCCCCCCGGCCCCCCCCCCCAAAGTCTAGATCTGGCCCTGGGCTCAATAGGCTCCAGTCTATAGGCACCGCCTTGAAAGGGGCACCTCCATTTGTTAGGAGCAACTGTCGGTACAGAAGTGCTGCTCAATCCCTGAAAATACATTGTATCGTTATCACTGCATCAAGGTTATTGTTACAATGTATTTGTTATTCTTTTGTGTGCAGATGCAGAAGGACTTTTCCTTTAACAATGGCGTCACATTGGCCAATCAGTACAGAGCAGACCAATCACCATATATTCAGAGGTTGAAATGTTGCTGGTGAACGTGCGGCGGATCCAGCGCACGTTCCTGCACTCCCCCGTGTTTATACACCCCCCCCCCTCTTCTCAGTGTTGCAGGTGTTCAGCTATTTTTATTTATTTTTGACTTTTTTGTGTGTGTGAGTTATTTTCAGCCCGTGGCGGTTGAGCCGCGTGTCGCTTGTGACAAACTTGTGACTGCTCCGAATATCAGTCATTTCTTCAGACGCTTTTCTTTCCTCCGCTGATAACCAGAGCCGACCCCGCCACAGACCCGAGCGACGCTCACACAACATTTTCGGCAGCTTTTTGTGAATTTTCTTGCGGATATTTTTAAAAATCGCACTTCTTGGCCACTTTTTCGGTAAATCTGGAAGGTTATTGGGCGCCCTTGGGACCAAGGGAAAGTAAGG
Source organism: Rana kukunoris (assembly GCA_029574335.1). Taxonomy (NCBI): domain Eukaryota; kingdom Metazoa; phylum Chordata; class Amphibia; order Anura; family Ranidae; genus Rana; species Rana kukunoris. The sequence continues at coordinate 157,358,694 of CM056060.1, forward strand.
AACAATAGACAAAGAGTTTGTTCTCCAGCGTTGGCCTTGCTTCCAAGGTACTGAAGGTCGGGGTTCACGGGGGAGGGGGGGAGCGACGAGGGGGGGGGAAAGGACGGGCTGCGGGTCCACAGGAAGCTCTGCAGCATTAAAAAAAAAAAAAACAGTCGTGTGCGAAACGCGTTACTTCCAATGAAATGGTTTCATGATCAACGTACCCACACAACCTGCTGGAGGAACCTCTAACATGGGTCTTCAAACTACGGCCCTCCAGTTGTTCAGGAACTACAATTCCCATCATGCCTCGTTATGTCTGTAAATGTCAGATTTTTACAATGCATCATGGGAAGTGTAGTTCCACCACAGCTGGAGGCCAGTAGTTTGAGGATCCCTGTAATCTAATAGGACAAGAAGTAATACACCTTCCTCTTTGTTTTATAAACCGCTTAACCACTTAAGACCCGGACCAAAATGCAGGTAAAGGACCTTGCCCCTTTTTGCGATTCGGCACTGCGTCGTTTTAACTGACAATTGCGCGGTCGTGCGACGTGGCTCCCAAACAAAATCGGCGTCCTTTTTTCCCCACAAATAGAGCTTTCTTTTGGTGGTATTTGATCACCTCTGCGGTTTTTATTTTTTGCGCTATAAACAAAAATAGAGCGACAATTTAAAAAAAATGCAAAATTTTTTACTTTTTGCTATAATAAATATCCCCCAAAAATATGTAAAAAAAAATTTTTTTTCCTCAGTTTAGGCCGATACGTATTCTTCTACGTATTTTTGGTAAAAAAAAAATCGCAATAAGCGTTTATCGGTTGGTTTTCGCAAAATTTATAGCGTTTACAAAATAAGGGATAGTTTTATTGCATCTTTATTAATTTTTTTTTTTTTTACTACTAATAGCGGCGATCATCGATTTTTTTCGTGACTGCGACAATATGGCGGACACTTCGGACAATTTTGACACATTTTTTGGACAGTTATCATTTTCACAGCAAAAAATGCATTTAAATTTGCATTGTTTACTGTGAAAATGACAGTTGCAGTTTGGGAGTTAACCACAGGTGGCGCTGTAGGGGATGTGTGCCTATGTGGTTTGTTTACACACGGCTCTCCCCGTTCTTCCGCTCCAGGGACGGATCGCGGGACTCCAGCGGCGATCGGGTCCGCGAATCCCGCGGTCCCGGTCCTGGAGCGTCGGACCGGGTCGCGGGCACGCGCCCGTGACCCACGGCTGGGTACTAAAATCAACGTATATATACGTTGATGTGCCCAGCTGTGCCATTCTGCCGACGTAAATGTGCAGTAGGCGGTCCTTAAGTGGTTAAGGACCGCCGCACGACCATAAGCGTCGTCAAAACAGCTGGGCACAAGGGCGTACATGTACGTCCCCTTTAAGATCCCACCTGTGGGTCGCAAGTGTGCCACCGCCGCCCGGTCCTCTTCTCCGTGACCGTCACAGCGGGAACATCGGACCTGATCGCCGCCGTTGTACCGCAATCGGGTCACAGAGCTGAAGAATGGGGAGAGGCGAGTGTAAACAAACCTCTCCCCGTGCTTCCTAGTGAGCCTGTCAGTGATCATCTGTTCCCTGTCATAGGGAACAGACGAACAATGGCGTCACACGCCAAGTCACGCCCCCCACAGTAGGAAACACATAGGAGGTCACACTTAACCTCTACAGCGCCCCCCTCCTGGTTAACCCCTTCGCTGCCATTGCCACCGTCATTTTTACAGCAATCAGTGCATTTTTATAGCACTGTTCGCTGTAAAAATGAGAATGGTCCCAAAATGGTGTAAAAAAGTGTCTGATGTGTCCGCCATAATGTCGCAGCCACTATCAAAAAAAAAAAAAAAAAAAAACGATGATTGCCAATATTACTAGAAAAAAAAGAAGTTATTAATAAAAAAACATTTGCGCAAGCCAATCAATAAAACGCTTATTGCGATTTTTTTAACCAGAAATAGGTAGAAGAATACGTATCGGCCTAAACTGAGGGGAAAAAAAATGTTTATATATTTTTAGGGGGATATTTATTACAGCAAAAAAGTTAAAAATATTATTTATTTCTTTTTCAAAATGGTCGCTCTATTTTTGTTTATAGCGCAAAAAATAAAAAAGCGCAGAGGTGATCAAATACCACCAAAATAAATCTCTATTTGTGGGGAAAAAAGTATGTGAATTTTGTTTGGGAGCCACGTCGCACGACCGCGCAATTGTCAGTTAAAGCGACGCAGTGCCGAATCTCAAAAAGGGGCAAGGTCCTTAACCTGCATAAAGGCCCGGGTCTTAAGTGGCTAATTGGCAGATTCCAAGACTTCTATAGGAGGACAGCCATGCAGGGAAAGGCATCAGCAAGACAGCACATCTGCATGAGTGGGACCGCTGTCTCCTATGGCAACAGTCTTACAAAAGTTCCTAACAAGTTGTGACAAACTTCTTTACTTCCTCTACAATTACTTCTTGTAGATCTTCTCTCCACCAAGCTCCCGGTCTGTCACTAGACTTGCTGATCCACTGCCACGGGATCCCCGAGCTCTTCCAACCTTCTTACTTCGTATCTTCCTCAAGTGTCACCCCGCTTCCCTGCTGGGTCCCTAGGTTGGCATTCACAGATACGCCGCAAACGTCACCCCGCTTCCCTGCTGGGTCCCTAGCTTTGCACTCACAGATACTCCTCAAGCCTTACCCCGCTTCCCTGCTGGGTCCCTAGCTTGGTACTCACAGATACTCCTCAAGCCTTACCCCGCTTCCCTGCTGGGTCCCTAGCTTGGTACTCACAGATACTCCTCAAGCCTTACCCCGCTTCCCTGCTGGGTCCCTAGCTTGGTACTCACAGATACTCCTCAAGCGTCACCCCGCTTCCCTGCTGGGTCCCTAGCTTGGTACTCACAGATACTCCTCAAGCGTCACCCCGCTTCCCTGCTGGGTCCCTAGCTTTGCACTCACAGATACTCCTCAAGCGTCACCCCGCTTCCCTGCTGGGTCCCTAGCTTGGTACTCACAGATACTCCTCAAGCGTCACCCCGCTTCCCTGCTGGGTCCCTAGCTTGGTACTCACAGATACTCCTCAAGCGTCACCCTGCTTCCCTGCTGGGTCCCTAGCTTGGTACTCACAGATACTCCTCAAGCGTCACCCCGCTTCCCTGCTGGGTCCCTAGCTTTGCACTCACAGATACTCCTCAAGCCTCACCCCGCTTCCCTGCTGGGTCCCTAGCTTGGTACTCACAGATACTCCTCAAGCGTCACCCCGCTTCCCTGCTGGGTCCCTAGCTTGGTACTCACAGATACTCCTCAAGCGTCACCCCGCTTCCCTGCTGGGTCCCTAGCTTGGTACTCACAGATACTCCTCAAGCGTCACCCTGCTTCCCTGCTGGCTCCCTAGCTTTGCACTCACAGATACTCCTCAAGCGTCACCCCACTGGCCTGCTGGGTCCCCAACTTGGTGTCATTAGGGTGGTGCAGTGTCACCGGGGATGGGGATCTATTATTGTTGGGGGAGTCTTATGTTGCTGATGAGGGGGTCTGTTGTTGCTGGGAGGGGAGGGATCTATTATTGTGTGATAAGGTGGTCTATTGTTGCTGGCTGCTGAGGGATATATTGTTGCTGGGGGGAGGGTATTGAAGATTGTCCAGCATGCTGGAAAGTCTCTTTGCCGCTGCCATGAAGAGCAGAAAACAAAGCTTTTACCACGGAGAGGCCACGTGCAGACTCGGGCGCCACGCAAGCTGTCCATGCATGGTCAGGCGTCTGGCCCCCCGACTGGTCTACGCCCCGGGCCATCGTCTCGCCATATGCCCCCCTCCACCCCAATTACGATTCATCAACCACCAAGTTCCGCCGCACTACGGGCTTAATAGACGTTTGTATATTTTTAGAGGAAAAACAGGAACCCCTGCTACTTGTTGAAACATCTTTGGTTGATGATTTGTTTTTCAGCAGAAAGAAAAACTTCCCCTACCTCCGCCTTTGATCAACCATTCTCTTTCCTGATAGAGCGCTGGAGACGTATATTGGGCTTCCTGGTGCGCTCCTATGTTTGTGAGCGTTGGCTATTAATAGGGATCCCGTTCGGGGGGCGGAGAAGAGAATTTTTTGTTGATGTTCCGAGGACCCAGGAGGACAGAACCGAATCATTTCGAGGAAAACTCAGTGCCAGAGATACTTGTATAATACTAGCTTATAGATATATATATTTTTTTTATATTATGACGACCTGCAGGAGTCCCTGTACTAAAGGATCAATAACTGACCCCAACAGGTGAGAACTCCATACTGATATGATGTGGGAGGAGCCTCTGTTTGCAATGTGTGTGATTAAAGCCCCTATGTCGAGGTGGGAGGGACCATTGTTGGATCAATTGCCATTGGTCTGATTTACTAAGGGGATATGTAGGAGGGATTGTGCATTGATCGCATGTAGGTGGGGGTGGTGCATTGATCGTATGTAGATGGGGGTTGTTCATTGATCGCATGTAGGTGGGGGTGGTACATTGATCGTATGTAAGTGGGGGTTGTTCATTAATCGCATTTAGGTGGGGGTGGTGCATTGAACGCATGTAGGTGGGGGTGGTGCATTGATCGCATGTAAGTGGGGGTGGTGCATTGATCGCATGTAGGTGGGGGTGGTGCATTGATCGCATGTAGGTGGGGGTGGTGCATTGAACGCATGTAGGTGGGGGTGGTGCATTGATCGCATGTAAGTGGGGGTGGTGCATTGATCGCATGTAAGTGGGGGTGGTGCATTGATCGCATGTAAGTGGGGGTGGTGCATTGATCGCATGTAGGTGGGGGTGGTGCATTGATCGCATGTAGGTGGGGGTGGTGCATTGATCGCATGTAGGTGGGGGTGGTGCATTGAACGCATGTAGGTGGGATGATACATTGATCACATGTAGGTGGGGGTGGTGCATTGAACGCAAAAGGGGTGGGAGCTGCATTTTAACCTTTCTAAATGTAATATGTACTTTAGAGAAGAGAATCCTTTTATAGAGAACAATATTGGAGGTAAAATGTTGGAGGGGGATCCCGATTCCTCTATATAGATCTTTAGATCACTAGAGGGGTCTTCATCAGGAGGAAGGGGGTCCTGATTCCTCTATATAGATCTTTATATCACTAGAGGGGGGTCACAGGCAGGAGGAAGGAGGTCCTGATTCCTCTATATAGATCTTTATATCACTAGGAGGGGTCTTCATCAGGAGGAAGGGGGTCCCGATTCCTCTATATAGATCTTTATATCACTAGAGGGGTCACCAGCAGAAGGAAGGGGGTCCCGATTCCTCTATATAGATCTTTATATCACTATAGGGGTCACCAGCAGGAGGAAGGAGGTCCTGATTCCTCTATATAGATCTTTATATCACTAGAGGGGTCACCAGCAGGAGGAAGAAGGTCCTGATTCCTCTATATAGATCTTTATATCACTAGAGGGGTCTTCATCAGGAGGAAGGAGGTCCTGATTCCTCTATATAGATCTTTATATCACTAGAGGGGTCTTCATCAGGAGGAAGGAGGTCCCGATTCCTCTATATAAATCTCTATATCACTAGAGGGGTCACCAGCAGAAGGAAGGAGGTCCTGATTCCTCTATATAGATCTTTATATCACTAGAGGGGTCTTCATCAGGAGGAAGGAGGTCCTGATTCCTCCATATAGATCTTTATATCACTAGAGGGGTCTTCATCAGGAGGAAGGAGGTCCTGATTCCTCTATATAGATCTTTATATCACTAGAGGGGTCTTCATCAGGAGGAAGGAGGTCCCGATTCCTCTATATAAATCTCTATATCACTAGAGGGGTCACCAGCAGAAGGAAGGAGGTCCTGATTCCTCTATATAGATCTTTATATCACTAGAGGGGTCTTCATCAGGAGGAAGGAGGTCCTGATTCCTCTATATAGATCTTTATATCACTAGGAGGGGTCTTCATCAGGAGGAAGGGGGTCCCGATTCCTCTATATAGATCTTCATATCACTAGAGGGGTCTTCATCAGGAGGAAGGAGGTCCTGATTCCTCTATATAGAACTTTGGTTCCATTTAATTTAGAATACTGTATCCAGTTCTGGAGACCTCACTTGCTCTACATGAAGATATTGATGAGATAGAACAAGTTCAGAGATGGACAACAAAAATGGTGAAAGGTCTGAGGGATAAAAACATATCAGGAGAGACTGAGGGACGTAACATGTACAGTCCCAAGGAAAGAAGGGAAATGGGAGACATGACTGAGACCATATGTTACCAATACCGTGTACACACTATAGAGGGATATGCATTGTTCAGATTTCATGTCTGAGGATTACAACCACTTTAGGTCAGAATGCACATGCTGTCGCTGAGAACTTTCCAGCTGCTTCTGACAACGGGAAGATTACGGAGACATTTGCGGGAAGGTGATTGATCTCGGTGGAGACGTGTCGGCAACTTCTGTACAGGATGGAAAAATAAATATTCTCATTCCTCCATCACTTGTTCCATCTTCACGATCGGCCAGACAGACTTTCCATCACTCCATCCTTCACTTATCACAGCGGGAAGAGGTTCCTACTGAGCATGGAAGCGCTGACTTTCTCTGCAGACCCCCCCCAGGGGGCTTCCGTGTCCTTCTACCCATTCCACACAACCTGAAGACCCGTTTTATGACATCAGAGTGAGAACATTTATCACCTGCACACGCCAGTCCGAATGATCACCTGCGCACGCCAGTCCGAATGATCACCTGCGCACGCCTGTCCGAATGATCACCTGCGCACGCCTGTCCGAATGATCACCTGCGCACGCCAGTCCGAATGATCACCTGCGCACGCCAGTCCGAATGATCACCTGCGCACGCCAGTCCGAATGATCACCTGCGCACGCCTGTCCGAATGATCACCTGCGCACGCCAGTCCGAATGATCACCTGCGCACGCCAGTCCGAATGATCACCTGCGCACGCCTGTCCGAATGATCACCTGCGCACGCCTGTCCGAAAGATCACCTGCGCACACCAGTCCGAAAGATCACCTGCGCACGACAGTCCGAAAGATCACCTGCGCACGCCAGTCCGAAAGATCACCTGCGCACGCCTGTCCGAAAGATCACCCGCGCACGCCTGTCCGAAAGATCACCCGCGCACGCCTGTCCGAAAGATCACCCGCGCACGCCTGTCCGAAAGATCACCCGCGCACGCCTGTCCGAAAGATCACCCGCGCACGCCTGTCCGAAAGATCACCCGCGCACGCCTGTCCGAAAGATCACCCGCGCACGCCTGTCCGAAAGATCACCCGCGCACGCCTGTCCGAAAGATCACCCGCGCACGCCTGTCCGAAAGATCACCCGCGCACGCCTGTCCGAAAGATCACCCGCGCACGCCTGTCCGAAAGATCACCCGCGCACGCCTGTCCGAGTGATCACCTGCGCACGCCTGTCCGAGTGATCACCTGCGCACGCCTGTCCGAATGATCACCTGCGCACGCCTGTCCGAGTGATCACCTGCGCACGCCTGTCCGAAAGATCACCTGCGCACGCCTGTCCGAAAGATCACCTGCGCACGCCTGTCCGAAAGATCACCTGCGCACGCCTGTCCGAAAGATCACCTGCGCACGCCTGTCCGAATGATCACCTGCGCACGCCTGTCCGAAAGATCACCTGCGCACGCCTGTCCGAATGATCACCTGCGCACGCCTGTCCGAATGATCACCTGCGCACGTCTGTCCGAGTGATCACCTGCGCACGTCTGTCCGAGTGATCACCTGCGCACGTCTGTCCGAGTGATCACCTGCGCACGTCTGTCCGAGTGATCACCTGCGCACGTCTGTCCGAGTGATCACCTGCGCACGTCTGTCCGTAAACACCTGCGCACGTCTGTCCGTAAACACCTGCGCACGTCTGTCCGTAAACACCTGCGCACGTCTGTCCGTAAACACCTGCGCACGTCTGTCCGTGATCATCCACTGGCAGGTGCGATTACAATGATCAGCTTTTATTTATTTATGCAAAACTTTTATCCCAAAAGAAAAAAAAAAAAAACAGTTTGCTGTAACCGATTAAAAAGTGTGAGCTGGAGTTTGGCTTCAGTTTGTTGGTGTATCTAAATCTGCTAGTCCATCTAACTCTCCCCTCCCCCTAGACTGACAATGCTGTCGTGCCCTCTGTGCTCCTTCATCCAAAGCGGAATGGGGGCGTGTGGGAGGTGTGTTATTGGCCAGATGAGCAGGTGAAAACAGGGGGGGGACAAGGAAACGAATGCAGCCACCAATGGCTGGTAAGCTGCAATGTAGGACATTTTTGGTTTTGGGTTTAATGGGTCTGGGTATCAGTTGCTACTGTGATATAAAAAAAAAAAAAAAAAGTAATATAATGTTATACAGCGAACGTAATTCTCTGCGACGATTCAAAATGGACCCCGATCGATGTGTGTAAATTATACAAAGCAAAAAGGGTGAAGGAGGTCGGACCCTTACTTCCTTTTTTTTTTTTCTTTTTTTGGTGTGTGCGGTAAATTTATTCTCTAGCGGATATTGAGGTTAAAAGGCAAAGCTTTCCTTCTGTTCTGACAGCAAATAGAACTTCAATACCAAACTCTACAAAAGGCAGAAGAAAGGAAAAAAGAAACAAAAAACTAAATAAAAAAAACATACAAACAAGCAGTGGTAATTTCGTCGACAAAATTAATACTATTTTAGTCGACTTAAATACGACTTAAAAACTAAAAACAACTCAGATGACTAAAATACGACCTAAAATTAAAATGACATTTTAGTAAAAAAAAACTGATGACTTAAATTAAATTTTATATCAAAATAGTAAAATTTGTGTCTGTAGTGCGTGTTCAAACCTTAATACCACAAAATAATAAAACATCTAATTCGATTTTTACGCCAGGAGTATATAATAATGAGTGGTCTTATTTTAGCTTTACTTACTATGACATTATTAGTCCCTAATAACTAAAAAAGGACACATAAATAAATAAAAAAATCAATAAAAGAAAAACAATGTTTAAAGGGCCTTCTATAATGAGGACAGAGCCGTGTTTAACTCTAATCTTAACTCTTTGGAAATAATGTATCACAATTTATCTAAAACCATTCGTTTTTGGGCGACTAAAATACGACTAAAAGCTAAAACATCTCAGATAACTAAAATACGACCTAAAACTAAAATTACATTTTAGTCAAAAGACTGATGACTAAAACTAAATGCAATTTATATCAGAATACAAAAAATTAAAAAACATCTTATTTGAATTTTTACCCCAGGAGTATACAATGAGTGCTCTTAATTTAGCTTTACTTACTATGACATTATTAGTCCCTAATAAGTAAAAGGACACAAATAAAAATACTGTATATACTCGAGTATAAGCCGAGTTTTTCACCACATTTTTTTTGTGCTGTAAATGCCCCCTTCAGCTTATACTCGAGTCACCTTTTTGCGCCTGATCTTCCAAACTTTGGGGACCCGGTACCGGCCAGTCCCCTGGACCCCAAACTTGGCACACATATAGCCCCACTCTTCCTCTACAAGTGTGCAAAGTTTGTTGTTTGGGAGACCTACGGGCGGGGAGCACCGATTTGTTGAAAGCCGGGCACCCCTTCCATTGACTCCCATGTTAAACGTCAGTCTAGTCATGGGCACAGTGAGGCATGCAGATGGACACCCTAGGCTTATACTCAAGTCAATACGTTTTCCCATTTTTTTGTGGTAAAATTAGGTGCCTCGGCTTATACTCGAGTATATGCGGTATACGGTAAATCAATCAATAAATACAATTTTTAAAGGGCCCCAACATAGCCAGCAGAAGATCCATCACAAAGCCTTCTATAATGAGGGCAGAGCTGTGTTTAACTCTAATCTTAACTCCTTATATTTATCTACAGAAATAAGGTATTACAATTTAACTAAACCCATTCAATTTTGGTCGACTAAAGGTTTGATCTAGGGGCTATTATTAGCGTAAGGGCCCTTTCTCACGTCCGCTCCGCCTGTCCGTTCATTACAAGTCCGTTTACGGACTTGTAATGAACCCCTATGGGAGCGGATCCGTTAGCGGAGTCGGATGGAAACGTACCGTCTGTCCGCCAGATCCGCATCCGTTTTTGCGGACGGAAGAATGTCCTATTTTTCTTCCGTCCGGCCAAACGGATCGGATGCAAACGGACAGACGGTCCGTTTCCATCCGACTCCCCATAGGGGAGAGCGGAGGAGAGACAGGGCGGTCCCTGCACAGTGTGCGGGGACCGCCCCGTCCGCCGACAGCTGAGCGGAGACCCCCCCGCTGAGCTGACGGACACACGGAGCGGACCGAAAAACGGACCGCTCCGTGTGTAAGGAGCCTAAGGGTCCTTTCACACGTGCGGACCGTTCGTCCGTTTTTAGACGTCCGTTTTTTGACTGCAATGCTTTCCTATGGGTCCTTTCACACGCATCCGCTAACGTCCGTCTCCGTCAAGCTCCGTTTTTTTGAACGGAAGAAAACCCTATTTTTCTTCCGTCAAAAAAACAGAACGGACGAAAAACGGACCTTAGCGGACGATCCGTTTAACATCCGATCCGCTAACATCCGTTTTTCATCAAAATATGTAATAAAAAAAAAAGTTCTAACCAAAAAAAAAACGGATGAAAAAACGGATGAAAAAACGGATGAAAAACGGATAAAAAACTGATCAACTGATGATAAAAAACGGACCTAAAAAACGGTCCGCACGTGTGAAAGGGCCCTAAGGGTCCTTTCACACTAGCGGACCGTTTTTTAGATCCGTTTTTTTTATCATCAGTTGATCAGTTTTTCATCAGTTTGTCATCAGTTTGTCATCAGTTTTTTCATCAGTTTTTTTTTTTTGAATAGAACTTTATTTTTATTACATATTTTGATGAAAAACGGATGTTACCGGATCGGATGTTAAACGGATCGTCCGCTAACGTCCGTTTTTCGTCCGTTCCGTTTTTTTGACGGAAGAAAAATAGGGTTTTCTTCCGTCCAAAAAAACAGAGCTTTCCGCAGACGGATGTTAACGGACGTTAGCGGATGCTCATCCGCTAACGGATGCTAACCCATAGGGAAGCATTGAGGTCTGTTAACGGACGTCCAAAAAACGGACGAACTGAACGGACGTGTGAAAGAGCCCTTAGGGTCCTTTCACACGTGCGGACCGTTCGTCCGTTTTTAGACCGCAATGCTTTCCAATGGGTCCTTTCACACGCATCCGCTAACGTCCGTCTCCGTTAAGCTCCGTTTTTTTGAACGGAAGAAAACCCTATTTTTCTTCCGTCAAAAAAACGGAACGGACGAAAAACGGACCTTAGCGGACGATCCGTTTACCATCCGATCCGCTAACGTCAGTTTTTCATCAAAACATGTAAAAAAAAAAGTTCTAAAAAAAAAAAAAACGGATGAAAAAAACGAACGGAAAACGGATGAAAAACGGATGAAAAAACGGATCAACTGAAGGGGGAAAAAACTGATCTAAAAAACTGAACGGACGTGTGAAAGAGCCCTAAGGGTCCTTTCACACTAGCGGACCGTTTTTTAGATCCGTTTTTTTTTATCATCAGTTGATCAGTTTTTCATCCGTTTTTTTTTTATCCGTTTTTTCATCCGTTTTTTTTTTTGAATAGAACTTTATTTTTATTACATATTTTGATGAAAAACGGATGTTAGCGGATCGGATGTTAAACGGATCGTCCGCTTACGTCCGTTTTTCGTCCGTTCCGTATTTTTGACGGCAGAAAAATAGGGTTTTCTTCCGTTCCAAAAAACGGAGCTTAACGGAGACGGACGTTAGCGGATGCGTGTGAAAGGACCCATTGGAAAGCATTGCGGTCAAAAAACGGTCGTCTAAAAACGGACGAACGGTCCGCACGTGTGAAAGGACCCTTAGTGTTTGGGTCAAGGTAATGGTCAAAGGTCAAAGATCAGAGTCTGAATTTTTTTTGTATTTTTTTTTTTTGGACAGGATTTTTTATTTTTTTTATTTTTTACTAGTGTGAGTGTGTTTTAAGTAGGATAACAAGATTAAAAAAAAAGCAGCAAAATGGGCACTATTGTTTCTTTGGTGATATGTTATGGTTGTAACAAGAAAAATTCAGCTACAGTAGGTGCCGCTGATTTTGTATATCCGGCGCCATCCCATCGAGCTGGATATACAAAATCGACAGGCACCTAGTGTAGCCGCTGTGAGGCTATGCTTCTTGCGCTCGCCACCATAGGAGTGTATTGCGGGTGGCGAGCCGGAGGAGCGACAGAGCTCGGCGTTGGCTCCCGCCATGGGAGTACAATATCACGGTCAGATACTGTAAATGGAAAAAAAAAAAAAAAAGTTATTTGTTTTACTATTTTGGGCCATTTTTTCTTTTGATAAAAAAAATAAAAATAAAAAATCAGGAGCTATTCATTACCATTTACCACCCCCCAAAAAAAAAAAAAAAAAAAAAAAAACGCCATATAACCCACCTGGATGCACAAAGCACACTATGTAATTACAAAGATCTGCTTTACACGCAAAGGAAAAAGTTTGTAAGCATCAGAATCTAACAGAAGAGAGCATGTGATTGGCTGTTATAAGAAATCAGAGTGTTCTTCCTTTATCTATGGAAATAATGTATGTCTCTGTCTTCTGTCCCTGCAGATCTGCGGAGGAGAGTCCAGCTGATTATTACACACATGTCTGAGTGATCCTCCATCAGCGGCCTCCGTCTGATAAATGCCTCCTCTATGGACCTCTCAGGTAATCCCACTCAGGACATCATTAGGGCTGCCGACAGTCACCTGTAAAGTTCCCGGGTCTGCCCACCCGCTGTGCCCATTATGAGGGGTTCCCACCATCCCTGTGCTGAGTTCCTGGGTCTGAACACCCGCAGTGCCCATTATGAGGGGTTCCCACCATCCCTGTGCTGAGTTCCCGGGTCTGTACACCCGCTGTGCCCCATTATGAGGGGTTCCCACCATCCCTGTGCTGAGTTCCCGGGTCTGTACACCCGCTGTGCCCCATTATGAGGGGTTCCCACCATCCCTGTGCTGAGTTCCCGGGTCTGTACACCCGCTGTGCCCCATTATGAGGGGTTCCCACCATTCCTGTGCTGAGTTCCCGGGTCTGTACACCCTCTGTGCCTATTATGTGGGGTTCCCACCATCCCTGTGCTGAGTTCCCGGGTCTGTACACCCACTGTGCCCCATTATGAGGGGTTCCCACCTTCCCTGTGCCGAGTTCCTGGGTCTGTACACCCGCTGTGCCCATTATGAGGGGTTCTCACCATCCCCGATTGATTTTTAGTTATTTTCCATTAGGGTTGTCCCGATACCGATACTAGTATCGGTATCGGGACCGATGCCGAGTATTTGCGGGAGGACTTGTACTCCCGCAAATACCCCCGATAGTAAAATAGAATACTTCCCCCCTCCCTATTGCAGCGATGTCCTGTCCCTCATACTTGTAGATATGATGCCGCCGCTGCCGCATACCGCCGTTAATCCCCCTGCATTATAGCGTAGCGCGCATTACAAGCTTTCGTTTTGAATACTTGTAATGCCCACGCCGCCGTGTATTGACACTCCCCTTCTTGGGATTGGATGGATCTGTTCAATCCTGAGCAAGGGGGAGGGTCTATGCACGAATCCGCGTATAGACACTCCCCCTTGCGTGGGATTGGACGGATCCCTCCAATCCCGAGAAGGGGAGTGTCTATACATGGCGGCGCAGGCATTTACAAGTATTCAGAACGAAAGCTTGTAATGCGCGCTGCGCTATAATGCAGGGAGATTAACGGCGGTATGCGGCAGCGGCGGCATCATATCTACAAGTATGAGGGACAGGACATGGCTGCAATATGGGGGACATACATGGCTGCAATATGTGGGGGACATACATGGCTGCAATATGTGGGGGACATACATGGCTGCAATATGTGGGGGACATACATGGCTGCAATATGTGGGGGACATACATGGCTGCAATATGTGGGGGACATACATGGCTGCAATATGTGGGGGACATACATGGCTGCAATATGTGGGGGACATACATGGCTGCAATATGTGGGGGACATACATGGCTGCAATATGTGGGGGACATACATGGCTGCAATATGTGGGAGACATACATGGCTGCAATATGTGGGGGACATACATGGCTGCAATATGTGGGGGACATACATGGCTGCAATATGTGGGGGACATACATGGCTGCAATATGTGGGGGACATACATGGCTGCAATATGTGGGGGACATACATGGCTGCAATATGTGGGGGACATACATGGCTGCAATATGTGGGGGACATACATGGCTGCAATATGTGGGGGACATACATGGCTGCAATATGTGGGGGACATACATGGCTGCAATATGTGGGGGACATACATGGCTGCAATATGTGGGGGACATACATGGCTGCAATATGTGGGAGACATACATGGCTGCAATATGTGGGGGACATACATGGCTGCAATATGTGGGGGACATACATGGCTGCAATATGTGGGGGACATACATGGCTGCAATATGTGGGGGACATGGCTGCATTTGGGGACACATTTAAAAAAAGTATCGGTATTTGGTATCGGCGACTACTTGAAAAAAAGTATCGGTACTTGTACTCGGTCCTAAAAAAGTGGTATCGGGACAACCCTATTTTCCATTATCCATAATGTAACAGGAGAAGGTGAAACACACAAAGTTGGGTCAGGAATAATGGAAGGAAGTTCTTGATGTTGCAGCAGATACCGATGACTCGGCTGACCACGAACCACCTCCAGCTAAGCTGTCACTTCTGTGTGGACTGATCCTTCACCCAGTAAAAGTCTAACATTTCTAATCGCTCTTAAACTATAGTTTTTACCTATGAATATTTGTACAATATACATTGTATGAGGTGTATGGTGAGGCCCGTGTACTGGGAAGATTGAAGTCCTCAACCCTAAATGATATTTCTTCTGCTTTTCAGCAACTGAGGCAGACATGGTCCATCAGAAGGTGCAAGCCATCCTCCGGGGCCTCGATGGCCAGCATGCGGCACTGCGCTCCGACCCAGGTAGGTTGGTGGGAAGATGGCAGGTTGGTGGGGAGATGGTAGGGAGATGGCGGGTTGGTGGTGGGGAGACGGCGGGTTGGTGGGGAGATAGATGGCAGGTTGGTGGGGAGATAGATGGCAGGTTGGTGGGGAGATAGATGGCAGGTTGGTGGGGAGATAGATGGCAGATTGGTGGGGAGATAGATGGCAGATTGGTGGGGAGATAGATGGCAGATTGGTGGGGAGATAGATGGCAGATTGGTGGGGAGATAGATGGCCGGTTGGTGGGGAGATAGATGGCCGGTTGGTGGGGAGATAGATGGCAGGTTGGTGGGGAGATAGATGGCAGATTGGTGGGGAGATAGATGGCAGATTGGTGGGGAGATAGATGGCAGATTGGTGGGGAGATAGATGGCAGATTGGTGGGGAGATAGATGGCAGATTGGTGGGGAGATAGATGGCAGATTGGTGGGGAGATAGATGGCCGATTGGTGGGGAGATAGATGGCCGGTTGGTGGGGAGATAGATGGCCGGTTGGTGGGGAGATAGATGGCAGGTTGGTGGGGAGATAGATGGCAGATTGGTGGGGAGATAGATGGCAGATTGGTGGGGAGATAGATGGCAGATTGGTGGGGAGATAGATGGCAGATTGGTGGGGAGATAGATGGCAGATTGGTGGGGAGATAGATGGCAGATTGGTGGGGAGATAGATGGCAGATTGGTGGGGAGATAGATGGCAGATTGGTGGGGAGATAGATGGCAGGTTGGTGGGGAGATAGATGGCAGATTGGTGGGGAGATAGATGGCAGGTTGGTGGGGAGATAGATGGCAGATTGGTGGGGAGATAGATGGCCGATTGGTGGGGAGATAGATGGCCGGTTGGTGGGGAGATAGATGGCCGATTGGTGGGGAGATAGATGGCCGATTGGTGGGGAGATAGATGGCCGATTGGTGGGGAGATAGATGGCCGATTGGTGGGGAGATAGATGGCCGATTGGTGGGGAGATAGATGGCCGATTGGTGGGGAGATAGATGGCCGATTGGTGGGGAGATAGATGGCCGATTGGTGGGGAGATAGATGGCAGGTTGGTGGGGAGATAGATGGCAGATTGGTGGGGAGATAGATGGCAGATTGGTGGGGAGATAGATGGCAGATTGGTGGGGAGATAGATGGCTGATTGGTGGGGAGATAGATGGCTGATTGGTGGGGAGATAGATGGCAGGGTGGTGGGGAGGAAGGAGAAGAATTCCAACCTTCTCGATGTGGGCTCGTTCTCATATGTAGCAATCCACAGTGGATCTCTTTTTAGAGGGCAGTTGACTTGAGAAAGAGATATGACACCCGAGAGCCAATTGGAAAACTGGTTGAGGTGCCGACATGGTGGGATGGATGGACAGGCAAGTGTCCTAATATTAAAAGTCAGCAGCTACAGGATTGGCTAAACGATTTTATCAGAACACGCGATCTTCGAATGCGATATTCCCGTCAGAAGTGATACACTGAGATCTAGAGACGTAAGGTTTAGGAGAGAATTTACCTAAATAAAGTCCGTTTTATGTCCTCCGACAGGAATCCTGAGATGGACGTTGCACAAGAGTCTGGACCGGAACCCGTACAGCGGGAATATAGTAGTCGGGGTCCTCATTAAGGAGCTGGAGAAGGTAGGAGCTCAGAAACGAGACATCCTGATAAGAGACGTCATACAGTATATACCGTATATACACGAGTGTAAGATTTACCGCATATACTCGAGTATAAGACAAGTTTTTCAGCACATTTTTTTTTTGGTGCTAAAAATGCCCCCCTCGGCTTATACTCGAGTCAACTTTTTGCGCCTGATCTCCCGGACTTTGGGGACCCGGTACCGACCAGTCCCCTGGACCCACAACCTTGGCACACATGTAGCCCCACTCTTCCTCTACAGTTTGTTTTCCGGGGGACCTACGGACGGGGAGAACAGATTTTTCAAAGCCGGGCACCCCTTCCATAAACTCCCATGTTAAACGGTCATTTCTCTGGTGAATTTGGGGACCCGGTACCGGCCGACCCCAAACTTAGCACACATGTAGCCCCCCCCCCCCCCTTCTCTACAAGTGTGCAAAGATTGTTGTCCGGGGCACCTACAGCAGGGGAGCATCGATTTTTCAAAGCCGGGCACCCCTTCCATAGACTCCCATGTTAAATGGTCATTTCTCCGGTGAATTTATGGACCCGGTACTGGTCGGCCAGAGGTTCTGTGGACCCCAAACTTGGCAGACATGTAGCCCCTCCCTTTCTCGACAAGTGTACAAAGTTTGTTGTCTGGTGAACCTACAGCTAGGGAGCACCGATTTTTCAAAGCGGGGCACCCCTTCCATAGACTCCAATGTTAAACGGTCATTTCTCCTGTGAATTTGGGGACCCAGTACCGGCCGACCGTAGGTCCTCTGGACCCCAAACTTGGCACACATGTAGCCCCTCCCTTTCTCTACAAGTGTGCAAAGTTTGTTGTCTGGGGGACCTATGGCTGGGGAGAAATTATTTTTCAAAGCCGGGCACCCCTTCCGTAGACTGCCATGTTAAACAGTAATTTCTCCAGTGACTTTGGGGACCCGGTATCGATTTCTAACCTTACTTATAAACAAATTTCACTGTGAATGTCTCCACATTTATGCAAATGGCACGAATTACTTCCTGTCGTTTTTATAATCCGTGTGAAATGTAATTTTCTACTTATTTCCTTTGATCGTCAGCTCCATCTAGTGGCCATAATGCAGTATTTTCCTAAAATACCAGAATCAGGAAAATACTTCATTATCGCCACCAGATGGAGCTGGGTTTATATTGCATGCCAGGCGGCGCGCTGGGTTTTAATTGCATGCCAGGCGGCGCGCTGGGTTTTGGTTGCATGCCAGGCGACGCGCTGGGTTTTGGTTGCATGCCAGGCGACGCGCTGGGTTTTGGTTGCATGCCAGGCGACGCGCTGGGTTTTGGTTGCATGCCAGGCGACGCGCTGGGTTTTGGTTGCATGCCAGGCGACGCGCTGGGTTTTGGTTGCATGCCAGGCGACGCGCTGGGTTTTGGTTGCATGCCAGGCGACGCGCTGGGTTTTGGTTGCATGCCAGGCGGCGCGCTGGGTTTTGGTTGCATGCCAGGCGGCGCGCTGGGTTTTGGTTGCATGCCAGGCGGCGCGCTGGGTTTTGGTTGCATGCCAGGCGGCGCGCTGGGTTTTGGTTGCATGCCAGGCGACGCGCTGGGTTTTGGTTGCATGCCAGGCGGCGCGCTGGGTTTTGGTTGCATGCCAGGCGGCGCGCTGGGTTTTGGTTGCATGCCAGGTGGTGCGCTGGGTTTTTGGGTTCTTGTGGGCTGACAAACATTCCTGAAGGCTCCGGTCAATGCCAGGAAGAGTCTCGCCAGAGATTAAGTTGCAGCCCAGTTCACTGTAATATAGGTCAGTCTTTTGTCACTAAGAAGACGGCCAGAGGAAAACAGGAAGAGGGAGAAGCGCGGCCGTCCAGGCGCTCTGAATTCCTGATCGCACTTAACCCCTGAACTACCATTCACATTTTTACTTGTGTGAAAGACATTTTTTTTTTTTTTTATTTCTTCACATTTTATGTTGGTAATTTTATCAAAAAGACAAAATTAGGTCAATTTAGAATTCATGCGAGTTCCCGCTTCTCCACCGGGCCTATTCTGGCACTTCTCTCCTTCATGTAAAAATAAAATAAAAATTGCTAGAAAATGAATTTGAACCCCCAAACATTATATATTTTTTTAGCAGACACCCTAGGCCAGTGATGGCGAACCTTGGCACCCCCAGATGTTTTGGAACTACATTTCCCAGGATGCTCATGCACTCTGCAGTGTAGTGGAGCATCATGGGAAATGTCGTTTTAAAACATCTGGGATGCCGAGGTTCCCTATCATTGGCCCAGGGAATAAAATGGTGGTCATTGCAACTTTTTTTCTTGCACAGTATTTGCGCAATCATTTTTCAAACACCTTTTTTTTGGGGGGGGGAACGGTTTCATGAATTAAAAAATAACAAAACAGTAAAGTTAGCCCACTTTTTTTGTATAATGTGAAAGATAATGTTACGCCGAGTAAATAGATACCCAACATGTCACGCTTTAACCACTTCCATACCGGGCCTATTTTGGCACTTCTCTCCTACATGCATAAATCATATTTTTTTTATTTTTATAAAATAACTCCCAAATTACCCCCAAACATCATATATGTTTTTTTAGCAGACACCCTAGGGAATAAAATGCCGGCCATTGCAACTTTTTATCTCGCACAGTATTTGCGCAATAATTTTTCAAACGCCTTTTCTTGGGGAAAAAACGGTTTTGTGTATTAAAAAATAACAAAACAGTAAAGTTAGCCGAATTTTTTTGTATAATGTGAAAG
>CM056060.1:157383072-157470572 GCA_029574335.1 Rana kukunoris
AAAAAAAAGAAGAAGAGGGACGAGAGAAAAAAAAAAAGAAGATGAGGGACGAGAGAAAAAAAAAAAAAAGAAGAGGGACGAAAGAGAAAAAAAAAAAAGAAGAGGGACAAAAGAGAAAAAAAAAAAAAGAAGAGGGACGAAAGAGAAAAAAAAAAGAAGAGGGACGAGAGAGAAAAAAAAGAAGAGGGACGAGAGAGAAAAAAAGAGGGACGAGAGAGAGAAAAGAGAGGGGCAAGAGAGAGAAAAGAGAGGGGCAAGGGAGAGAAAAGAGAGGGGCAAGGGAGAGGGAGAGAGAGAGAAAAAAGGAGAGAAAAGAGTGAGAAAGGAGGAAAAGAGAGAGAAAGGAGGAAAAGAGAGAGATGGAGGAAGGAAGGTAAAGAGAGAAAAGGGAAGAGTGAGAGAAAGGAAGAAGGAGGGGGGAGAGAAAGAAAGAGAGAGAGAGAGAGAAGAAGAAGAAGGAGGGGAGAAAGAGAATGAGAGAGAATGAGAGCGAGAGCGAAAAGGAGGAGAGAGAGAGAGAGAGAGAGAGAGAGAGAGAGAGAGAGAGAGAGAGAGAGATAGGAAGGAAGGAAGGAAGGAAGGAAGGAAGGAAGGAGAGGGGGAGAGAGAGAGAGAAAGGAAGGAAGAGAGAGGGGAGAGAGAGAAAAGGAGAGGGGGGGAGAGAGAGAAAAAAAGAACGGGGGAGAGAGGGAGAGAGAGAGAGAGAGAGAGAGAGAGAGAGAGAGAGAGAGAGAGAGAGAGAGAGAGAGAGAGAGAAAAAAGAGGAAAGAGTGATAAGAGGAGGAAAAGAGAGAGATGGAGGAAGGAAGATAGAGAGAGAAAAGGCCCGGGGAGGAAGAGTGAGAGAAAAGGGAGGGGGGGGGGAAAGGGAGAGGGGGAGAGTGATGTTTTTTACAATTACATCCTGAAGTCTTGTGTCCTCCTCTCCTATAGGAAAGGAACAAATGAATGTGATATCTGTGATCTGGAACATCCTAATCTGTGTGTCTCTCTGTATTGTGTCCTCAGGCGGAGCTCGGTGACAACTTGCACTATATAATCCCCTTATTACACACTCTGATGTACGCCATCACAAAGGTAGGATCTGAGGGGGGCAATAAATGTACAGTACAGACACCTACACTGAATGTTTATCATGTTAGGTAAAATTCTGCTTATATTGTGCCTTCCCTGGTTCTTCCAACCCTTCTTTTTAACAGGCTAATGAAATGTAAAAGGCCAAGTTTAGGTGTCACAAAAAAAAAAATGTGCATATTCTTGCAGGTAAAAAAATGACAATTTATTATATATATATATTTTTTACAAAAGGAGCCTGCAAAGTATTGCAGCCGCTGTCAGTGGACGACTCCTGCAATGTCCCTCTCCTGCAATGTCCCTCTCCTGCAATGTCCCGCTCCTGCAATGTCCCGCTCCTGCAGACTCTTCCTGCGGCTCTCTGTCTGTATCGCTGTACGGAGGGGGACTGATTGTCCATTGACAACTACAAGCCATTTGCCATTGGGAAAGACGGTACTTGTAGTTTCTTTAGTCACAGATCCCTCAATGTCACAGCTATGTGGGCGGAGCCTGCCAAATTAAAAATTGACAGCAACTGCAGGGAAGAGGAAACCCCGTCCACTGTCACAGGGAAGTGGGGGCTGCTGTAACATGTTACTCACTAAATACTGGTGTAACACAGGTGTGCATGGGCCCTTAACCCGTTCACTGCCACCAACATATGGCATACATCAGCAACAGTGGGGGGGGGGGGGGTGCACACACTTCCAGCCGCTACAGCCCAAAGCTGTCAATCCCACGGTAATTATTTTATATACTGTGATTCTGTACTTGCTAAATATGCTGCAGTAATCTCTCTCCACCGAGTCTGGCTGCAGCCAATTTAACTGTGGGCAGCTGAAGCTGCTGCCTGTTCACTTCCTGGATTTACACAGACACACGCCTTCAGCTCTGCAGCTCTCATTGGCCCTTGTATGACTCACCCCCTCTCCCTTCCTGGAAAACTAGTCAGAGAGAGAGAGAGAGAGAGAGAGAGAGCTGTGCATGATGTCATAATCCTAGACAAATGACCAGACAAGAAACAGGAAGTGGGCTGTATAAGGAAACAGTAGGTGGGCTGTAAAAGGAAACAGGAAGTGGGCTGTATAAGGAAACAGGAAGTGGGCTGTATAAGGAAACAGGAAGTGGGCTGTATAAGGAAACAGGAAGTGGGCTGTATAAGGAAACAGGAAGTGGGCTGTATAAGGAAACAGGAAGTGGGCTGTATAAGGAAACAGGAAGTGGGCTGTATAAGGGATTTACTGGCAGAAAAAAAAAATGTTTTACTATCCAAAGTTATAACAACAACAACAACAACAACAAGGGCGGAGGATGTAATAGATGGAAAGATGAAAAAATGGTCAGCTTTAATGCATTTTACTTACCTGAACCCATCATTCCAGCGACGGGGACGAGCACAGCAGCAGTCACTGTCTCGGGTCCTGATTGAATAGATTGATAGCAGCGCAGCCATTGGTTTCCGCTGCGGTCAATCAAATCCAGTGACACGGGAGATGGGGGGCGGCGGCCGAGTCCTGCTGTCTGTGACAATGGACACGGCAGTAGGATTCAGGAGCGCGCCCGCACGAGTGCCCCCATGGAAAGCGGCTCTCCGAGGGGGCACTGGAGAAGACGATGAGCCAGGAGCTGCACAGTGCGACCCCAGCAGAGGAGGATCGGGGCCACTCTGTGTAAAACCCTTGCAGAGAGGAGGTGAGTATGTTTGTTATTTAAAAAAAAAAAAAAAAACCTTTACAATGACTTTAAAGTGGAGGTTCACCCTCCAAAAAATTTCTAGCATGCCACAGAGCCCACACACGCGACCGGCAGTACGCCGGTGTTTTTTTTTTTTTGTACATACCTTTTTACGGGCTCTCTTCCCTTCTGGGAATCCCGCGGGACTGGACGTTTACAATCACAGGCTGTTGTTGACGTCCCTCAGCCCGGCGCATACAGCGCGTCACGAGATGCCGAAGGAACCCGAACATCGGTGCGGCCCTATACGGCGCCTGCGCACCGACGTTCGGGTTCCTTCGGCATCTCGTGAAGCTCTGTATGCGCCGGGCTGAGGGACGTCAATCACAGCCTGTGATTCTAAACGCCCAGTCCCGCGGGATTCCCGGAAGGGAAGAGAGCCTGTAAAAAGGTACCTACAGAAAAAAAAAAAAAAAAAAAACACCGGCGTACTGCCGGTCGGGTGGGTGGGCTCCGTGGCATGCTAGACATTTTTTGGAGGGTGAACCTCCCCTTTAAGCTACACTTTTAAAGGTTTACAATGCCTGAGGGGTTCACTTTGAATGCCGTCAGTGGTCATATTGTTATAAAATGTGTTTTGCAGGCGGCGTTTATCTCGGATGAACTCTATGAACGGGTCTATGTCTTCTGTAAGAAGATTCTCACTCTGCCCAAACCGTACTGCACCATCGGATTGGACTACGCCCAGAGGATCAAAACCGAGAAGAAAGTGCCAGGTATTTAGAGGAGAACTCTCTCCATACAAAATCCAACAACATAAATCCAGATATTTCCCCAAAAGCAACAACGCCGTCTGTTCACGGGGTGTCCGTGCGTCACACACACACTACTGGAAGAATCAAAAAAAATTACACAGTGTAAGCGCTCCCCCCCCGGCAGTTATCTTCTCCAAGCTAACAGACTGGCTGTAGACTGCACTGTCCACTGTCGACTCTTTGTTGAATAGACCGGAAGTTTAGGGAAGCAGCACTGAGAGACCAACAGCCAGAAGCATTTAAAGTTGTAAACTGCTGGGGTAAGAATTTTAACCACTTAAGACCCGGACCATTTTGCTGGTCAATGACCCAGCCACTTTTTGCGATTCGGCACTGCGTCGCTTTAACTGACAATTGCGCGGTCGTGCGACGCGGCTCCCAAACAAAATTGGTGTCCTTTTTTCCCCACAAATAGAGCTTTCTTTTGGTGGTATTTGATCACCTCTGCGGTTTTTATTTTTTGCGCTATAAACAAAAATAGAGCGAGAATTTTGAAAAAACAAATGAATATTTTTTACTTTTTGATATAATAAATATCCCCCAAAATAATAGATAGAAAAAAAAGTTTTCCCTCAGTTTAGGCCGATACGTATTCTTCCACATATTTTTTGTAAAAAAAAAAAAAAAAAAAAATCGCAATAAGCGTTTATTTGGTTTGCGCAAAAGTGATAACGTTTCCAAAATAGGGAATAGTTTTATGGCATCTCCGTTGGAGACTCTTTACCTGGATCGGTGTTGCGGGGGGTCAGACTGACACCCTACAACAACGATCGCCGCAATGTGTGCCCCCGGGGGGCGCGCAGCGGCTCAATATCCTGAGGACGTCATATGACGTCCACTCAGGATATTGAAACCACTTTGCCGACGTCATTTTGCATAAGGCGGGCGGCAAGTGGTTAAAAAAAAAAACTGAACCTTTAGTGTCACTTTAATAAACAAATTGAAGCTTCGCATTGCAAACAGTAGAATCGCATTTAAGGGAAAAAAACAACAACATTGTTGCTTGCACATGATTGGATGATGGAAGTCAGCAGAGCTTCTCCTCATTTACTAATCTCTGGAGCAACTGCACTTGCAAACAGTGGAGGGGCGCCCCGGGCTCCGCCCCCTCTATCCATGGCACCCCCTATATGAATAATGTATAGATTCATGCACAGCACGTATCCGTCTATGGCCGCCGTGCCCCCCCCCCCCCATCCATGCGTCCCGCCCCTTTCAGGACGGGGGTGTTTTTATTTAAACACCTGATTGGAGCCCGAGGCTCTAATAGGCTTCAAAATGGGATAGGCTCTGAGCGCAGGGCACTGCGCCAAGAGCCAACCCAGGTGTTACAACAGCGAATCAATATTTGCCGTTTTAACACTGATCCTCAATCCGGCCAATCAGAAGCAGGTCTGAGACCAGTTTTCCGATTGGCCTGAAAATTGGTCCAATTGGCCGCCGAGGAGGAGGAGGAGGGAGGAAACAGAAGCCGTGGAGAGCCGATGCCGCCGCCGAGGAGCAAGGTAAGCCGCCAGTGAAGAGCGGCATAGATGGGGTAAGTGTACCTGACCTATCCGCCGACTGACTGCCGGGGGGGGAGGGTTGGTACTGTTTGCCGCCACCCCAAAAAAAAAAAAAAAATGCTACCAGCCGCCACTGCTTGTAAAGTACACCTTTAGTAAATCCACCCCAGACAGCACCCAGTGGGGTCATTTCTTATTAGACATTTATTCTTTCAGGATTTTCCTATCAGAAAATGGTTGTTTCCGAGCAAAACCTGAAAAGAGACGTTTCAACAGGACAAGTGAGTGACTTTCGTTATATCGTTATATAGATTATATATCACAACGGGCCCCATTCCTGAAACTAGGTCTACCGCTTTAAGAGTTTTAAGTTTTTTTTTTTACAATTCAGTCAAAACCGTTACTGAAATACTGCATGCGCAATTTCTTGACGTGATGTTGAATTCTTAGTAGTGAAAACTAGCAGTATTTTAACACCGGCACCCGCCGGCGTCCTTAACGACCAGGGAATGGCTGGTTGTTAAGGAGCCGACATCCGCCGGCGTCCTTAACGACTCATCTGCTGCCAGCGGGATTTTCGGCTGACAGCAAAATGTAAAACTAAAGAAGAGCCTTTATAAAAAAAAATAAAAAAACATTTTTAATAAAGAGCGGGGATCCACGCAATCCATACCGCGCCTTCAGGTCTTGTATAGATTTGGGGGGGCAATGCTATTTTTTCATTTTTGTGCGAGGTACCCCACAAACTCCATACCAAACACTAAAGGGCCTTGTATGGATTGGGGACGCCGTTTTAATTATTTATTAATAAAATAATAATAATTAATAATCATTAAAATAATTTCTTTTGTTTACATTCTGCTGTCAGCCGTGAATCCCGCTGACAGCAGATGAGCCATAGTTGTTAATAGAAGCTCCAGTCATTTTTGTGTTTAAAGGGGTTGTAAAGGTAAAACATTTTTTTTCCTAAATCTCTTCTATTCCCTCAGTGCAGTCCTCCTTCACTTACCTCATCCTTCCATTTTGCTTTTAAATGTCCTCATTTCTTCTGAGAAATCCTCACTTCCTGTTCTTCTGTCTGTAACTCCACACAGTAATGCGAGGCTTTCTCCCTGGTGTGGAGTGTCGTGCTAGTCCCCTCCCTTGGACTACAGGAGAGTCAGGACGCTCTCTACATTGCAGATAGAGAAAGGAGCTGCGTGTTAGTGGGGGTCCCGACTCTCCTGTAGTCCAAGGGAGGGGGTGAGCACCACACTCCACACCAGCTCTACCTCCTATCTCTATGTTTGGTCTTGATGAATGTCTGATAAAATGTTGAATTAAACACACACTGGTATGACAGCCAGGAAATGTCCATTTTTTTCGGAAGGCGCAGTCACATGATTCTCTCATGGTGGGTTTGCTTTGGGGTTTTATTCTAGAAGATAGTAATAAAGAATGGCTTTCTTCCTGCAGGGTGCTGCTGTTTCTGGACCCCGGCCTGGTCTCCGAGGCTGTATGTAACACTCTTCTACGGGAAACTCAGGCAGGTCAGATGTCTCACACCTCCGTATCGTGCATGCGCTATGTCATCGCCAACAGCATCCAGGCCGCTCTGGGGAAGGACTGCGACAACGCTCTGCTGCAGAGGGTGCTGGAGGTAAGTGAAGACGCTGCATTTAGCCTTGGACCGTCAGTCTGACAATACTGGCGTTTACCAGAAGAACATCATCTAGTGGGTTTAACCACTTCAGCCCCTGAAAAAAATGGCTGCCCAATGGCCGGGGCCCCTTTTTGCGATTCGGCACTGCGTCGCTTTAACTGACATTTGCGCGGTCGTGCGAAGGGGCTCTCAAACAAAATTGGCGTCCTTTTTTCCCCACAAATAAAGATTTCTTTTGGTGGTATTTGATCTCCTCTGCGGTTTTTATATTTTGCGATATAAACAAAAATAGAGCGACAATTTTGAAAAAATATATATATTTTTTACTTTAACCACTTAAGGACCGCCTACTGCACATTTACGTCGGCAGAATGGCACGGCTGGGCACATCAACGTGTATATATACGTTGATTTTAGTACCCAGCCGTGGGTCGCGGGCGCGCGCCCGCGACCTGTTCCGAAGCTCCGGGACCGCGGGATTCGCGGACCCGATCGCCGCTGCAGTGCGGCGATCCGTCCCTGGAGCGGAAGAACGGGGAGAGCCGTGTGTAAACACACCTTCCCCGTGCTTCTCTGTGGCTGTAGCATCGATCGCATCATCCCTGTAATAGGGGGACGCGATCGATGACGTCACACCTACAGCCACACCCCCCTACAATAGTAAACAAACCACATAGGCACACATCCCCTACAGCGCCACCTGTGGTTAACTCCCAAACTGAAACTGTCATTTCCACAGTAAACAATGCAAATTTAAATGCATTTTTTGCTGTGAAAATGACAATTGTCCCAAAAATGTGTCAAAATTGTCCGAAGTGTCCGCCATATTGTCGCAGTCATGAAAAAAAATCGCTGATCGCCGCTATTAGTAGTAAAAAAAAAAAAATTAATAAAAATGCAATAAAACTATTCCTTATATTGTAAACGCTATAAATTTTGCGAAAACCAACCGATAAACGCTTATTGCGATTTTTTTTACCAAAAATACGTAGAAGAATACGTATCGGCCTAAACTGAGGAAAAAATATGTTTTTTTATATATTTTTGGGGGATTTTTATTATAGCAAAAAGTAAAAAATATTGCATTTTTTTTAAAATTGTCGCTCTATTTTTGTTTATAGCGCAAAAAATAAAAACCGCAGAGGTGATCAAATACCACCAAAAGAAAGCTCTATTTGTGGGGAAAAAAGGACGCCAATTTTGTTTGGGAGCCACGTCGCACGACCGCGCAATTGTCAGTTAAAGCGACGCAGTGCCGAATCGCAAAAAGGGGCAAGGTCCTTTACCTGCATTTTGGTCCGGGTCTTAAGTGGATAATAAATATCCCCAAAAAAAGATATAAAAAAAAAAAATGTTTTCCTCAGTTTAGGCCAATACGTATTCTTCTACATATTATTGTTAAAAAAAAAAATGAATAAAAAACAAGCGTTTACTGATTGTTTTGCGCAAAAGTTATAGCGTCTACAAAATAGGGGATAGTTTTATGGCATTTTTTTTTTTTTTTTAACCACTTA
Organism: Rana kukunoris; assembly: GCA_029574335.1. Lineage (NCBI taxonomy): Eukaryota > Metazoa > Chordata > Amphibia > Anura > Ranidae > Rana > Rana kukunoris. Next base: position 157,391,279 of record CM056060.1, read on the forward strand.
ACGCCCGCCGCACGCACATTTACGTCCGCAGAATGGCACGGACAGGCAGATGGGCGTATATATACGTCCCTGCCTTCTAGCGGATCGGGGGTCCGATCGGGACCCCCTCCGCTGCGTGCGGCGGGCGGCTTACCTCCATACGAGGTCCGGGATCACGGGGGGGGGGGGGGGGGGGGGGGGGGGGGCCGGCGAGTTTCTGTCCGCCCCCTCGTGATCGCTCCCGGCCAATCGCGGGAGCCCGCGCCATGTCACTTCCTCTGCCAGAAAAATGTAAACACTGGCAGAGTCTGCACTAACACTACACTGACACCAGTACACATAGGCACATTTAACCCCTTCAGATCGCCCCCCACCCCCCTGTCACACTGTCACTAATAGCAGTGATCATATATTACTGATCACTGCAGTTAGTGTGACAGGCAGTTAGTGTTAGGTTCAGGGTAGCCCCGTACCCCCCCTCCTAATAAAGTTTTAACCCCCTGATCACTGCCCTAGTTAACCCTTTCACTCCCTATTGCCAGCGTCACTAAGCGATCATTTTTCTGATCGCTGTATTAGTGTCGCTGTTGCCGCTAGGTAACTAATTTTTTTTTTTTTATTGCGATTTTTTTTTTTTTTCCTAAAGACATGTGGCTGAATAAATTTTGGCCTAAATGTTTGACTAAAATTTAGTTTATTTAAAGGGGTGTTCCAGCCCTAAGTTGTGTTTATTAAAAGTCAGCAGCTACAAAAAGTGTAGCTGCTGGCTTTTAATAAACACTCACTTACCTGCTCCTGCGTTCCAGCGACGCGCCGACCGGGGCTCCGCTCCTCTGCCCCCCTCCCCGGCCGGCGTCTCCATCCTGACTGTGGGCACCCAGCCGTGACAGCCTTCGGCTTCACGGCCGGGCACCCACTGCGCATGCGCGAGCCGTACTGCGCATGCGTGCGCGGCGCGGCTCGCCGCTGATTGGAGAGGCGATCGCATGGGACCTGTCAGTGTCCCATGTGATCGCCTACAGGGAGGGGGCTGGTGTAGGCGATTAAGCTTAATCGCCTAACCAGCCCCTCGGCGGAAGCAGGAAGTGGGACAGGAAGTCCCACTCCTACTGAAGCCCCCACTCCCCCCCCAAAAAAATTACATGCCAAATGTGGCATGTATGGGGGTGAGGAGTGGATTGAGAAGGGGTCATTTTTTTGGGTGGAACACCCCTTTAATTTTTCTTATAAAAAAAAAGTAAAAAATATTGATTTTTTTTTCAAAAAATTCGCTCTATTTTTGTTTATAGCGCAAAAAATAAAAAAATAAATCGCAGAGGTGATCAAATACCACCAAAAGAAAGCTCTATTTGTGGGAAGAAAAGGACGCGAATTTTGTTTGGGAGCCGCGTCGCACGACCGCGCAATCGTCTGTTAAAGCGCCGAAGTGCCGAATTGTAAAAACGCCTCTGGGCATTTAGCAGCATATTGGTCCGGGGCTTAAGTGGTTAACTAGTAATGGCGGCAATTTGCGATTTTTATCGGGACTGCGATATTGCGGCGGACACATCGGACAATTTTAAAACATTTTTGAAACCATTGTCATTTATACAGCGATCAGTGCTATAAAAAAAAAATGCACCGATTATTATATAAATGACACTGGCAGGGAAGAGGGGTTAACCACTAGGGGGACGAGGAAGGGGTGAAGTGGAGTTCCACCCTGAAAAAAAAAAAAATTCCACCAAAAATTAAAAAAAAAAAATAAAAAATAAAAAAAATATTAACGAAAAAAATAAAAAATTGTACCCGAAATAGCTATTGCTATGCGGAAGTGCCGAATCTGCCCCTTCATCCTCCATGGTGGATTCTCTTCCTCCTCCTACACTCGGTGTCTTCTTGTGAATGGGGCGCGCTAATTTTTATTTTTTTTTGACCGGACCTCAGCTTTAAGTGTGTCCTAGGTAGTGATTCTAACTGTGTGGACAATGGGCTACGAGTGACATGTGGGCGGGGCGGGTGAGTGCAGCACAGCGAAAAACACGGACCCGTCAGCTGTACTAAGCAGAGAGTTAGGCGTCCCGGTATCTGGTCACATGACCCAAAAAACTCACAATCATCAGATCATGTGACCCACGGCAGCTCTGCACTTTCTAGGCGTTCTTTTCTCATTTTGTTTTTTTTTTCTTTCTTTTTAACCTGAAAAGATGCAAACCACAGAGGAAGTGGAACTTTGGTTGCAGGAAATTTTGTCTGCGGTGGAGCGAAGCGAGCAAGAAGGCGGAGTCAACAGGAGAAGGCACAGCGAGCGGCTCAGGGAGATCTACGACAAGATCGTCACCTCGCCGCACCAAGGTAAAATGCTGAATATAAAGCGGCTTACAGGATGTCAATGCGGATTTCAGCAACGCAATCCTGATCCAGCTCTGAAAATATGTCGCGAAAAGCGAAAGCCGCCATCATGGTGACCAATGAGGAGCAAGCCTGAAGCAGCCACAGGTGGAAGAAAAAATTAAATAAAAATCGCACGATTTCACCATCTATACAGTAGAGCTGGGTGATTTTAGGCAAAGAAAAATCTGCGATTTAAAAAAAAAAACTCCATTCATGATACGAATCAAATTTCCCCCCTCCCCCTCCCCCCCATGGACACTGCGCCGGTCCTAAGGTTTTAGCCGAGGCCACAGCGTCGGCCTAGTCCGCCGCGATCCTGGGAAAAGGCCGCGATCGACATCCGTCCTTGCAGCATTTTCCCAGGATCGCTGTGGGCAGGATTTTTCAGACGAGGCTGTGGCTTCACCCTAGTCCACCACGATCCTGGGAAAAGGCCGGAGCCACGGCCTCACCTAAAAAACCCTGCCCACAGTTCTACGCGTTCCTGTGAAAAGGCCCCGAGCAGCGTCCGGCCTCGCGGCCTCTTCCCAGGATCGCGGCGAGCTGCGGGCAGGATTTTTTAGTCGAGGCCGTGGCTTCAGCCTAGTCCGCCGCGATCCTGGGAAAAGGCCGCGATCGACATCCGTCCTTGCAGCATTTTTCCAGGATCGCCGTGGGCAGGATTTTTTAGGCGAGGCTGTGGCTTCAGCCTAGTCCACCACGATCCTGGGAAAGGGCCGAAGCCACGGCCTCACCTAAAAAACCCTGCCCACAGTTCTACGCGTTCCTGTGAAAAGGCCCCGAGCAGCGTCCGGCCTCGCGGCCTCTTCCCAGGATCGCGGCGAGCTGCGGGCAGGATTTTTTAGTCGAGGCCGTGGCTTCAGCCTAGTCCGCCGTGATCCTGGGAAAAGGCAGCGGACTAGGCTGAAGCCGCAGCCTCGGCTAAAAAATCCTGCCCGCAGCTCGCCGCGTTCCTGGAAAAAGGCCGCGATCGGCATCTGTCCTTGCAGCATTTTCCCAGGATCGCTGTGGGCAGGATTTTTCAGGCGAGGCTGTGGCTTCGGCCTAGTCCACAGCGGTCCTGGGAAAAGGCCGAAGCCACGGCCTCGCCTAAAAAACCCTGTCCAGCAGCGTCTGGCCTCGCAGCCTTTTTTTAGGATCGCGGCGAGCTGCGGGCAGGATTTTTTAGGAGAGGCCCCGGCTTCGGTCTAGTCCACCGCGATCCTGGGAAAAGGCCGCTGACTAGGCTGAAGCTACGGCCTCGCCTAAAAAACAATGCCCGCAGCTCGCCGCGATCCTGGGAAAAGACCCCGAGCAGCGTCCGGCCTCGCAGCCTTTTCCCAGGATCGCGGCGAGCTGCTGGCAGGATTTTTTAGGCAAGGCTCCGGCTTCAGCCTAGTCTGTTGCGATCCTGGGAAAAGGCTGCGGCCTCGCCTAAAAAATCCTGCCTGCAGTTCGCCAAGAGCGGCCTTTTCCCAGAATCGCCGCGAGCAGGATTTTTAGGCGAGGCGGCTTCGGCCTAGTCCGTGGAGCGCTGACCTTTGAATAAACAAATAATTATTGTTAAGACCTGCAGTGGTTAGGGTACTGCGGCCTTCTTTCCATCTCCCAAGATGATTCTTCCAAATGGTTAGAGTGTTCCCCATCCCCAAGCATGAGCCAAGACTTCATGAAGGGTGTCCAGATATAGAATGACTTTATTGAGAGACAGGTTACTTATATACAGCAAAAGAAATACTTGATGTAATCAGATATACAATTACATTCTCCTCCCACATCATCATACAATGGTGTACTAACGAGACCCCTTTCAAGAGACCTATTGTAGGCCACAGACGGCTGTCTCCGGTAGAATCCACATGAGTTAATTACTGGTCCTTTGCCCAGACAAGGTGTTTTAGAACTTCTCACCTGCTAAACAATAGAACTTCACACAATGAACACTTCTTGAAAGACAGACTACAGATCATTTACATGACACATGGAGATATTGAGATCAGTTTAAGGAATAAACCAATTATCTCCAGGTAGAGAGCACCCTAATTTTCCCAACGTTAGAACACCCCTCTTCCACACAAGGTCTACCTGCCATTACATATCTCCTGATAGCCCCGATCTGGGGGGCCAACATATCCAAATTTCACCCAGATCGGTCCAGGGGTTCTTAAAAGACAAACAGAGTCTGAGAAAATCCAGAATAAAGTCTATTTTCTTCACAATACTCCCCCTTAGTTCCATGGGTCGGCATACCCGCCTAGACCCTGCCGGGTTGGCTAGGGGATGTCCGGGTCAAAATTATACTTCCAAGTCGGTTTGGCGGGAAAGCCCATCCGCATTACCGTTCTGCTTGCCCGGGCGGTATTGCAGTGTAAAATTGTAAGGCTGCAAAGCAAGACTCCAGCGCAGCAACCGGGATTGTCTCCAGAGACTCGGTTGAGCCACATGAGGGGGTTGTGGTCAGTGAGAATGGTAAAGGCACGGCCCTAAAGGTACGGATGGTAAGGCCCATACTAGAGCCAGGCATTCTGTTTCCATGGTGGCATAGCTGACCTTCCAAGGTAATAACTTGTCGCTGAGGTATGCCACCGAGTGCTCCATGCCGTCTTAAGTCCCTGGAACGCCAATGCACACTCCGAGAACCAGGCTACCTGCTTGGGTAGGGACCTTTTGGTCAGGTCGGTGAGGAATTTCGCTAGGGTGCTACACTCCGGGACGAACTTTCTATAATACCCGGTGGTGCCTAGGGACGCCAATACCTGCGACTTGGTGTGGGGCTGGGGCCAATTGGCTATGGCCTCCACTTTCGTGGGTTTGGGGCCCTGTTTCCCAGACCCTACTCTAGGCCCTAGGTATTGAACCTCTGCCATGCCCCCATGGCAGTTCTCGGGTTTCAGGGTGAGATTTAGTTTCTCCCCCAACCCAACTTGCTCTAGGTTACCTTGGTTAGCTGCCAGCCGGTCGGGTAAGGGAAGTCCTTCACTAGCGTCAGTGGACGGGGCACAGATAGCGGCCACGTCCTCAGATCGCTCGAAGTACGGTTTCAACATGTTCACATGAAAGGCTTGTCTGCTCCTTTCATCCGAACATTTGGCCACAATATAGGTGGTGTCGCTAATCCGTTCCACCACTTTGAATAGCCCCTGCCACGCTGCCTGTAGCTTGTCCTTTTTGGATGGTCCGAGGGCTAATACTTTTTGCCCTACTTCCAGGTTCCTATCTCGGGCTCTCCGGTCATACCATTGTTTCTGTCGTTTCTGGGCTGCCTGTAGGCTCTCCCGAACTGATTCGGTCAGTGCCCGCAGGCGGTCCCGGAACTCCAGCACGTACGGCAAAACCGGAATTCCTTCCTCTCCTGTGTTGCCCTCCCAGTGCTCCCGTATGAGGTCCAGGGGTCCCCAGACTTTTCTCCCGTATAGGAGTTCGAAGGGGGAGAACCCGGGCGACGCCTGGGGCACTTCCCGGTAGGCAAACAGGAGATGGGGTAGAAATTTCTCCCATTGACCATAGGACTCTGTGAACGCTGTGAGCATCTGCTTAAGTGTGCCGTTGAATCGTTCACAAAGGCTGTTGGTCTGGGGGTGGTAGGGGAAGCTAAATAACGGTTTCACCCCGCAGCTCTGCCATAACTGTTGAGTGACAGTTGCCGTGAACTGGGTTCCCTGATCTAAGAGTATTTCCTGGGGGAATCCTACTCGAGAAAAGATCCTGACGAGAGCTTCTGCTACTGTCTCCGCCTCAATGTTGGGGAGCGCCACCGCCTCAGGGTACCTGGTGGCATAGTCCACCACCGTGAGGATGTAGCGCCTTCCGGAGGCACTGGGTTTGTTGAGGGGCCCTATCAGGTCTACTGCCACTCTGGAGAATGGTTCCTCTATTATAGGTAGGGACCATAACTTGGCCTTGGGGTGGTCCCCCCGTTTCCCAATCCTTTGACACGAATCACATGTCCTGCAGTACGTCTGCAAGTCTTTTGATATCCCTGGCCAGAAGAACGCCTGGGTAAGGCGATCCTTCGTTTTCTTGATACCCAGATGTCCGGCTAGTGGGATATCATGGCTGAGCTTTAGAAGCTCTGCCCTGTATTTGCGGGGTACAACTAGCTGCCTTTTTATGACTTGGGCTGCCCCACTTCCCACTCCCCCTGTGACCCTATATAGCAGTCCCTTGTCCCAGTGGAAGTCCTCTTGAGCATTACCTTCCTTAGGGGTACCTACGGCCTTCCTGTAACCTGCTAAGGTGGGATCTGACTGCTGGGCTTGGCCAAAGTCTTGTGGAGTGCCCCAGAAGGGGATAGGGTCAGGGCATACTACAGGGTTTTCGGTTCCTACCTGGGGTTCCTCAGAGTGCGTCTGTCCAGCTCGGCGTGCTTGCGCCCTGGTAGTCACAGGGCAGGTTCCAGCAGGATATGGGGTAAACAGCTGTGAAGTTAGGCACCCCAAATCGTTCCCCAACAATACTTCTGCAGGTAGGCCCGACATAATGCCTACTTCCATCTGCTTGGCTCCGGTGCCCCAATTTAGCTGCACTTGGGCTGTGGGTAGTTTGTTGATGGCGCCTCCTGCCACTCTTACTGCAACAGTCCTGTTGGTGCGCGCCTTCGCAGATGCGGTGTGAGGTTGCACCAGAGTGAGGGTGGCCCCAGAGTCTCGTAGTGCCTCAGCCTCTTTTCCATCTACTGTGACCCATTGTCTGTGGTGCACCCGGTTGTCCCCCTCGACTTGTGCTATGTTCACCTCATGTAGTTTGGTCCATTGCTCAGATTCAGTGCTGTGGTTTTCCAGCAGCTCATGCTGATAGTGATGAGTGGCTGCCCTCGGTGGTGGGGGTGATGGCCGCTCCCAATTGCCTCTGCTCCGCTGAGGGCAATGTATCTTGTAGTGCCCTGGCCGATTGCATTGGTGACATACCAATGGCGGTCTCCGGTTAAAATTAGGCGGTGTAGTGGGTGGTACCGCAATCGGTCGGTGGTGGGTCACAGGACCCTGCGTGGGGGTGCTGGACCTTACCAGGGGGCGGTTTCCACTAGCCTCTCCTTTTCTTCCCTCGTGATGCTCATCTGCCAACTTGGCCGCTTCCTCGATTGTGGCCGGCTTCCTGTCCCTGACCCAGTCCTTGGTGTCTGCAGGTGTGTGGTCAAAAAATTGTTCTAGCAAGAAGAGTTGTAGCACCTCCTCTAGCGTCGCGGCTTGGCAGCCTTGTATCCAGTTTTGGGCTGCCCGATACATCCTAAAAGCCCATTCAGTGTAGGAGTCTTGGCCCCCTTTCCGTAATGCCCGAAACTTTTTCCTGTAAGTCTCTGGGGTCACGGCATACCTGGCTAGCAGAATGTCCTTTACCCTGACGTAGTCGTGTATGGCTGTATCAGGAACTGCTCGGTATGCCTCCGCTGCTCGGCCTGTGAGTTTGCTGCTTAGAATCGCGGCCCATTGTTCCGATTCCAGACCCTCCAAAGTGCATTGACGCTCAAAGTCTTGTAGGTATGCGTCAATTTCCATTTCTCCATCCGAAAAACTTTTAAACGCTGCATAGTTAATCTTTCTCCGCTGCCCTCCATTTATAGATCCGGCTGAGGAAGCGGTGTCTCCTTGGTTTACGCTTGCCTGTTGTGCTCTGCGTTCTGCGCTCACCTGCTCCAGGACTTGCGTCACCATCTCTGGTGTGGGATTTGGCCCATATAGGTTCAGCCTCCACATCACCTTCTGTTGGAACTCGGCTTCCTCCTGGCTGACATTCGCCATGCTGCTGGTTTGGTCGCCCTCCATTAGTTCTGCTATGAGGGTAGCTTTCTTTTTGTTGCTTGCCCCCTGACCTCGGGCTTCCAGCAGATCCTATAGCGTAGTCCTCTTTAGTCTCTCGTAATGCTGGGCCATTCACCTGCTGTCTTTATGCGTCTCATTCAATTCCGCTGCTTGCCACCAGTTGTTAAGACCTGCAGTGGTTAGGGTACTGCGGCCTTCTTTCCATCTCCCAAGATGATTCTTCCAAATGGTTAGAGTGTTCCCCATCCCCAAGCATTTTTTTTTTTTTTTCTATTGAAAAGCCTGTGGCGTGCAAAACACAACCCAAAAACTTCACCCGGTGCAGGAAAAAATGTGCACACACATAAAGAGTGAAACACAAAAAACTGCGATGGGTGCCATCGTCAATTGGTCCTCCTAAGAGGACCCAGCTCTGATCCCCCGGGGCGTTAGGCTCCAGGCAGGGAAAAGAGTATTGGAGTCCAAGCAGCCGAAACCACTAGGACCCCACTAAGGCCCATGCAGCCGAAACCACATGGCCTAACATCCTCGGAGGGACTGCCGAAACAGAACCCTCCTCGGTGAGGCTCCCCCTGAAGGGAGACCCCATGAGAGCAGGTGAACTAAGCCAGAAGGCCATGTCCACCTACTCCCAAGACTTTCAGAGTCAGGCCCGAGGACCAGCACCCTACTCGCCACACAAAAGTGCAACAAAAAAAAAAGTGACAAAACAAGACAGACAGGGGGTAAAATAAAAAAGAAAGTGGGGGAAAAGGAAGGTGGGAATGGTGAGTGGAAAGTGGCCATTGTGCAATACAATGGCCGGCCCTCCGGCCAGGAACAAAAATTCCTCTGGTCCTAGCCAAAAGGCTCGGCCCTAGAGGCAGGTGCTAAAAAGGTGTATGTGGAGATCAGTGACCTAAGGTGCCACACGTTGAGTGCCCCTCAACACTCAGTGCAATGTATGGCACCCCTGGACTGCCACTCCAGGGGCACTATCTCCACAGGCTTTTCAACGGACCCTGACCCCCGGTCCGGACCAGCAGCACCCTTCCCAGCCAGGAAGGTAGGAGAAGAGGTTGGGGAGAGCCCGCCGCAGCCAACTACTACCCACAACCCCCAGCTCTCCCACCTAATTACATTCGGGAAGTACTACCCGCCTCTCCCCGAAGGGATTAGCAAGGGTTCCCTCACCGAACAACTGACTGGGGCAGACACCACCGGATCCAGGCCAAAGGCCAGGGGCCCAGCCCTTCAGCTTCGACCTCATGCCTCTCTGCCCCGATCAGAAGGCTTTCGCCTCTACGCCGATAGGCTTTGCGTCCACCGACTGCCATCCCTTTCCCCCTCGCCGAGTACTGGGGACAGTCGGTTTAGCGCCACCTATTGGCAACTGATAAGAACAGATACTACACTTGATCTTAGCCAAAAGGCCGAGAAGCGATTTGCTGGGACAGGCACGCTTTTTACAAAACTGTCCCGATATGGTCGTGTCCCAGAACCTATACTGTGCCCTCCTGACCCCCCCCCCCCCTGTACTGTGCCCTTCTGCATTACCCCCCTATACTGTGCCCTTCTGCATTACCCCCCTATATTGTGCCCTTCTGCATTACCCCCCTATACTGTGCCCCCCCCCCCCCCTGTACTGTGCCCTTTCTGGTGACTAGTCTTTGATTTATGGGATCAGGCGAACGGGTGTACCTAATAAAGTGGCCGGTGAGCGTGTAGCTGAATAATTTCTAGAGATGAGAGGGGGAAGTCGCACGGACAGGGATATGAAGTAATTGAAGATCGTTTTGAAACAAAATCGAGGAAATTGTTCTGCAACTCGAATCGAGTGCGGCGCTCGTGTGGTACTGAGAGAAGGAAGGAGACGCTGGCAGTTCTCAGGAAGTGGTCAATGTGTGGAAATGGTAATAACTGCACACTGCTGGTGACAATACACTTTTATCTCAGCCCGATGGTGAAATTTACGGGTCCAAAAGGGGGCGGCTGCACGCCATCGCTGATCTAATTAACCACTTGATCACCGCGCCTATTCTGGCACTTTTCCCCTTCATGTAAAAATCGGAAAAAATAAATTGCTAGAAAATTACTCCGAACCCCCCAAACATTATATATTTTTTTTTAGCAGACACCCTAGGGAACAAAATGGCGGTTATTGCAACTTTTTTTTTTCCCCTCGCACGATATTTGCGCAATCATTTTTCAAACGCATAGGGGAAAAAAAACAGTTTCATGCATTAAAAAAATAACAAAACAGTAAAGTTAGCCCAATTTTTTTGTATGATGTGAAAGACGATGTTACGCCGAGTAAATAGATACCCAACATGTCACTCTTTAACATTGCGCACACTCAAGGAATGGCGCCAAACTTCGGTACTTAAAAATCTCCATAGGCGACGCTTTACAGGTTACTATTTTTGAGTTACAGAGGAGTGCTAGAATTGTTGCACACGCTCTACCGCACACGACGACATCTCACATGTGGGGTTTGAACGGCGTTTACATATGTGGGCGGGGCTTGCATGCGTGTTCGCTTCTGCACGCGAGCTACCGGGACAGGGGCGTTTAAAAAATAAATAAAAATGTTTTGATCACTTTTATTCCTATTATAAGGAATGTAAACATCCCTTGTAATAGGAATCACTGTGACAGGTCCTCTTTATGGAGAGAGGCGGGGTCAATAAGACCTCCCCCTCCCCCCACATCTCTCCTCCAGGCTCACAAGCATGAAATCGGTGGGGAAAAAAATAAATCACCGATCTCATGCCGACAGCCGCGATTCTGGCTTTGTTCACTTCCGGTTCCCGGGCGTGCCGTCATAACGTCAGGCCTCCGACGGTCATAGAGATGACTGGAGACCATCTGGTCACCAGTCATCTCTATGCTTCCCAGCAGCGCGGGCCGATGCGCTCTCCGGGCCCCCGATGGCACGGGAGAGCCCGGAGAAGCACCGGATGGCGGCGGCCCCTCCCGCTGCCTATAAGAACGATCAAGCGATGGAACTGCCGCTTTGATCGTCGTTATTGTGCGCAGGATCGCTGGCTGTAGACGTGATATCTAAATGATGTCTGTAGCTGCCCCCATCATTCAGATATCACCGCACAAAGCCCAGGACGTCCATGGTGATTAAGTGGTTAAAGAGGAGAACTTTACAAGTTCAAAATATCCCCCGACTGTTGGAAAAACCTTCATCTTTTATCATAAAAAAAAAGCAAACCCATGATCCCCAGTTCAGTGACTTCGCCTAGGCTGATATGATGTCATCAGTCTGCTGCAGGCAGAAGGAAGCATTTCCTCAATCTCCTGTCCCCTCCCAGTGCAACATTGGGACTTTGTAGCAAGTCACAATGGCTGCAGCAGGGGCTGGTCTGTGTCCAGAATATTTATGAACTGATTAGCAGGATTGTGTCCAGGGCCGCTGATAGGGGGGGACCACCAGTCCTCCTGTAGGGGGCCCCGAGCGCACAGAAGGGCCCAAACAGCAGGAGGAAGGGGTGTGGTCAGGCAAAGGTGCAATTACATAAAGATGCCCTGTGCATTTCTCTGCAGCTGCTGAAAGTTGCTTTCTTTCCCTCCTGCTGGCTTATAGCTGCTGCAGGGAGAGACACGTGGCACAATTTCTCTTTCCCCGCACCGTTCTCCCTTCTTGTTCTGCCTACTTCTGATCCCCCCACCATGTGCACCCTCCCCTACCCCGGTCACTGTGCTGCACCCCCCCCCCTCCCCCTCCTCCCATGGCACTGTTGGCTTCCCTATCCCGTTAAAAAAAAAAATCATTGTAAACATTTTTTTAAAATAAGAAAAAAAGATAAATAAAGGGTTAATTTACACAGGTTCTCCATTATGTTTGTGTCCGCTAATAACGATCTTTGTGGATTTTTTGAGAAAATCTTGTTCTGATATATTGGTGGGGCCCCGCCAGGTAGGCTGTACGGGGCCCTGTGATTTCTAGCAGCAGCCCTGATTGTGTCATTTCTGAGCCGGTGTTCTAAAAAAAAAAAATCCTGGACTTATGAAAAGTCTCGACCGCGTCTGTTTGCAGGGCTTTTGCCACGCATTCGCGACTTCGCCGCTGCTTTATCGCGCATGCGCAGACGCAATTTCCAGTAAAATTATAGACCCGAGTGTGTGGGAGGAGCGGCGATTTGTTAAAACTTGTCATCAGCAGGACCGGCCCCGTCCCCGCCCCTAGGCTGTTCTTTCTACTAACCCGTACTGAAGGAATGTGGGAGAAGGAGGAGATAGAGCGGTGCTAGGAGAGGGGGCGGACCCCCGTGCATAGCGCTGTGTGTGGGTCGCCCCCCCCCCCTCCTCTCCAAGCACCGCTCTATCTCCCACTTTCCTTCGGTACGGGTTAATAGAAAGAACAGCCTAGGGGCGGGTTGGGGGCGGGGCTGGACGTGGTGCTGCCGATGAAACCAATCGCCGCCCACCCGTTTGGGTCTATAATTTTTCAGGACCTGAAAATTGCACCTGCGCATGCGCGATAAAAGAGCGGTGAAGTCGAAGCCCCCGCGAACAGCTGCTTGCTGGCTGAAGTAGCCGCACCGGAAGTGACGCGGTCGAGAACTTTTTCATAGGTCGAGATTTTTTTTATTACACCGGCATCTCAGCCCAGAAAGTATATGGTGACCCAGGATGATACCGGAAACAAAGATGGTGCCTTCCTTCTGGAGACAAAACAACATTTAGCATTATCAGGGGGGGATACTGTGATCTCTGGGAGTGGTAATAAGCCCGGCCTCCAACCAGGCCACGCCCCCAACACGTTTCACTCCTCCCACAGAGCATAATCATGGGGATCAGACTAGAGCTGGGGGCGAGCTCTGTCCTTGTCTGCCACATTTAGGAGGACCCCGGTGGAGCCTTGAGCGGCATCTGTCATTTTAGTTTGGGTCGCTCTCGTCTAGTCTCTAGTCTGAACCCCATGACTAAGCTCTGTGGGCAGAGTGAAACGCGTTGGCTTGGAGAAGGGTGTGTCCAGGTTGGAGCCTGGGCTGAGGCAGTCATTAACCCTCTTACAGGTTTTTCCATTAGAGAACGAATGCTCTATAGCAGGTTTATTGCTACACGGTGGCAGTTCTGTGCAGAATCACATTATATATATATATATATATACTGTATATGTGAATCTGCACTTCCGGGTAGGGGGCGCGTCCTGCCAGAGGGTCAATGTTCTCCGCTCACTGATTGGTCAGCACTGACGTGTTCCTTCTCTTTTCTTTTCCAGAAGATACGGAATCCAAACTTCAAAGAATCCCCCTCCCCAGTCCGGATATCAGCGTCCACCTCTGGACCGAGGACGATCAACTATGTAATTCTCATTTTCTACACCATTTTCCAAAAAAGATTTATCCAAATGTTCTGCATATGTCTGTACACCCTCTGTGCCCCATTATGAGGGGTTCCCACCATCCCTGTGCTGAGTTCCCGGGTCTGTACACCCTCTGTGCCCCATTATGAGGGGTTCCCACCATCCCTGTGCCGAGTTCCCGGGTCTGTACACCCTCTGTGCCCCATTATGAGGGGTTCCCACCATCCCTGTGCCGAGTTCCCGGGTCTGTACACCCGATGTGCCCCATTATGAGGGGTTCCACCATCCCTGTGCTGAGTTCCCGGGTCTGTACACCCGCTGTGCCACATTATGAGAGGTTCCCACCATCCCTGTGCCGAGTTCCCGGGTCTGTACACCCGCTGTGCCACATTATGAGGGGTTCCCACCATCCCTGTGCCGAGTTCCCGGGTCTGTACACCCTCTGTGCCCCATTATGAGGGGTTCCCACCATCCCTGTGCCGAGTTCCCGGGTCTGTACACCCGATGTGCCCCATTATGAGGGGTTCCACCATCCCTGTGCCGAGTTCCCGGGTCTGTACACCCGCTGTGCCACATTATGAGGGATTCCACCATCGCTGTGCCGAGTTCCCGGGTCTGTACACCCGCTGTGCCCCATTATGAGGGGTTCCCACCATCCCTGTGCTGAGTTCCCGGGTCTGTACATCCGCTGTGCCCCATTATAAGGGGTTCCCACCATCCCTGTGCTGAGTTCCTGGTCTGTACACCCGCTGTGCCCATTATGAGGGGTTCCCACCATCCCTGTGCTGAGTTCCCGGGTCTGTACCCCCCGCTGTGCCCATTATGAGGGGTTCCCACCATCCCTGTGCTGAGTTCCTGGGTCTGTACACCCGCTGTGCCCATTATGAGGGGTTCCCACCATCCCTGTGCTGAGTTCCCGGGTCTGTACCCCCCGCTGTGCCCATTATGAGGGGTTCCCACCATCCCTGTGCTGAGTTCCTGGGTCTGTACACCCGATGTGCCCATTATGAGGGGTTCCCACCATCCCTGTGCCGAGTTCCTGGGTCTGTACCCCATTATGAGGGGTTCCCACCATCCCTGTGCCGAGTTCCTGGGTCTGTACCCCCGCTGTGCCCCATTATGAGGGGTTCCCACCATCACCATCTTTTAACTGCCACAGATAAGACGTTCATAGTGGGGGAGGGGTACACGCAGATATTAATGATGTGCTTTCCATCCTTTGAAATGTTTTCCATCTTCATCCTTTTATCTTCAGGGAAGGAGCTCATGATATTCACCCGTGAGACCCAAGCCACAGACGCTGAGATCGAGTCCTTCAAGATGCCAGACCTGGCGATGGACTCGGAGGGCACCGAACAGAACCGTATTTCGGTGTGGTCCAACGACAGCGGGATTGAGAGGGACTTGCCGGTGGTGGAGGAGAAGGAACCAAACAAGCTGTATAGGAAGCCGTGCATCAAGAAGAAGGACCTGGACCCCTCCATTCTCCTCCAGAACCTCACTAAGGCGCCCAAGGGGAGCCGGACAGGGACACTACAGAGGCTGTCAGGGCAGAGCACCGAGGTCCCATCGGGTCCTGAGAGGCTGCCCACCGCTCGGGTCATCATCCTGGGAGATGATCGGGCTCTGGGCAGGCTGGCCAAGGCTTACTACTCCTTCAGGTATCAATCACACCTAAAATGCGGCTCATTGAGAGGGCCTCAGGAGCCAATCAGAGCCGAGTGTCTCATACTGAAGGATCCATCTTTATACACCAGGGCATTATGGGAAACAGAGCAGAGGGGGAACCATGGGGGTTCACTTCTATCCATCTGTAGGATAGGAGTCTGATCATCAGATCCACAATATTCTTATGGGGAAAGGAAGCAACATGGCCGCATTAGGATCCAGCTGATAATTCCTTCAGAATCACATCAGAGGTCCCCCCCATCACATCACATCAGAGGTCCCCCCATCATTACCAGAAGCCCCCATCACATCAGAGATCCTCCCCCCCCCCCATCACATCAGAGGTCCTCCCCCCATCACATCAGAGGTCCTCCCCCCCATCACATCAGAGATCCCCCCCCCCCATCACATCAGAGATCCTCCCCCCCCCCCCATCACATCAGAGGTCCCCCCCCCCCCCCCCCCATCACATCAGAGGTCCTCCCCCCCATCACATCAGAGGTCCTCCCCCCCATCACATCAGAGGTCCTCCTCCCCCCATCACATCAGAGATCCCCCCCCCCATCACATCAGAGATCCTCCCCCCCCCCCCATCACATCAGAGGTCCCCCCCCCCCCATCACATCAGAGGTCCTCCCCCCCATCACATCAGAGGTCCTCCCCCCCATCACATCAGAGGTCCTCCCCCCCATCACATCAGAGGTCCTCCCCCCCATCACATCAGAGGTCCTCCCCCCCATCACATCAGAGGTCCTCCCCCCCATCACATCAGAGGTCCTCCCCCCCATCACGTCAGAGGTCCTCCCCCCATCACATCAGAGGTCGGTGCCCCCATCACATCAGAGGTCCTCCCCCATCACATCAGAGGTCCCCCTATCACATCAGAGGTCCTCCCCCATCACATCAGAGGTCCTCCCCCCATCACATCAGAGGTCCTCCCCCCATCACATCAGAGGTCCTCCCCCCATCACATCAGAGGTCCTCCCCCCATCACATCAGAGGTCCTCCCCCCATCACATCAGAGAACCCCCATCACATCAGAGGTCCCCCCATCACTCTCCCCCCCCCCATCACATCAGAGGACCCCCATCACATCAAAGGCCCCCCTCCCATCACATCAGAGGAGCCCATCACATCAAAGGCCCCCCCCCATCACATCAGAGGTCCCCCAAAGTACCCCACGCTCGTTCTCCCCCCCCCCCCCGGCCTGCATGCACGGATAATGGTCTGTTATGGATTTTGAGGGGAACCAGAGTGCAGATCAGTCATGGCTGTTATAGAAACGGCAGGTAACGGCTCCTTAACAACCAGCTGCTTCTTGGTGGTTAATGACACTGAGGCTGCCGGCTCCCTGACAACCATATATTCTTAAATACCGCATGCCTGGACCACTACTTATTTAACTTATTTATTCCCTTTAAATGACCAACGCTATTTTATGCGGTATTACCCAACCTGAAAAAAAATGTGTCATGTGACCAAAAAAAAAAACGCATGCAACGGCCTTTGCCCAATATCATTAAAACTACTACTTTAAACTGCTTGTATTTGTTGCCATCTTGTGTTCATAAATGGTAATGCACTCTGACAGTAGGAGGAAAAACAGTTGAGTGCTGCCCATGATCATTATTTGAATTTAAAAAAAAAAATAAGGATGTCCAAACATTCCCAATGCATAAATGTTTAACAAAATGTGAAGAAAAAAAAAATCTGCAGTCAGATAAGGAATAGAGCAGAGCTATGGAATGGAGTAGAGGAGGGGGGGGACTATGGAATGGGGTAGGGGAGGGAGGGACTATGCAATGGGGTAGGGGAGAGGGGGGCTATGGAATGGGGTAGGGGAGAGGGGGGCTATGGAATGGGGTAGGGGAAATTGGGGACTATGGAATGGGGTAGGGGAGAGGGGGGCTATGGAATGGGGTAGGGGAAATTGGGGACTATGGAATGGGGTAGGGGAGAGGGGGGCTATGGAATGGGGTAGGGGAGAGGGGGGAATGGGGTAGGGGAGAGGGGGGCTATGGAATGGGGTAGGGGAGAGGGGGCTGGGGACTATGGAATGGGGTAGGGGAGAGGGGGGACTATGGAATGGGGTAGGGGAGAGGGGGGACTATGGAATGGGGTAGGGGAGGGGGGGGACTATGGAATGTGGTAGGGGAGATGGGGGAATATGGAATGGGGTAGGGAAGGGGGACTATGGAATGGGGTAGGGGAGGGGGGGCTATGGAATGGGGTAAGGGAAAGGGGGGCTATAGGGGAGGGGGGATGGGGTAGGGAGGGGGGACTATGGAATGGGGTAGGGGAAGGTAGGGGAGGGGGGGCTTTGGAATGGGGTAGGGGAGGGGGGCTATGGAATGGAGTAGGGGGGGAAAGGGGGGCTATGGAATGATGTGGTAGGGGAGGGGGGCTATGGAATGGAGTAGGGGAGGGGGGCTATGGAATGATGTGGTAGGGGAGGGGGGCTATGGAATGGATGTGGTAGGGGAGGGGGGCTATGGAATGATGTGGTAGGGGGGGGGCTATGGAATGATGTGGTAGGGGAGGGGGGCTATGGAATGATGTGGTAGGGGAGGGGGGTGCAATAGTCACAGAGGTGAGAATGGTCATAAAATGATTTGATGGAGATATAAAAGGCAGAATGTCCATGATTAGTAGAATATATTTTGTGTGGAATAGAACTCTACACTGTTCTATTATTTTTCTCTCTTGTTCTCATATTACAGAAATATAAATAGGATCTCTGTATTTCCCCTCTAGGAAGAGAGAAGCCAGGAGACCCCACAGGACCCTCAAGGCCAATCTTCAGTTCTATTGTATCCCAGTCCATGGAGAACAGCCCCGCCCCTTGTCTGATACGGTAAGATTGCCTGTTTGTACACTATATTCCCAAAAGTATTGGGACGCCGGCCTTCACACACACACATGACCTTTAATGGCCTCCCAGTCTTAGTCCGGAGGGTTCAATATTGAGTTGGCCCCGCCCCTTTGCAGCTATAACAGCTTCACCTCTTCTGGGAAGGCCGTCCACAAGGTTTAGGAGAGTATCTGTGGGAACGTTTGACCATTCTTCCAGAAGAGCGTTTGTGTGTGTAAAGGCAGGCGTCCCAATACTTTTGATAACATAGTGTATTTCCCAAAAGCAACAACGCCGCCGTCTGTTCAGGGGGTGTCAATACATGCCGGTGTGCTCTTGATTTCAGGAGGAAGCCCCGGGGGAGATGCATGAACTGAGCCGGTACTTGGGTCAGGTGGACCCGTGGTACGATCGGAACATCAGCACCCTCTGTGACAGGATCTCCAAGCTGGCAATGATGGTGAGTAGACGGGGCGTGCGGTGCCCTCGTGTACGGGGCGTGCGGTGCCCTCGTGTACGGGGCGTGCCGTGACCTCGTGTACGGGGCGTGCCGTGACCTCGTGTACGGGGCGTGCCGTGACCTCGTGTACGGGGCGTGCCGTGACCTCGTGTACGGGGCGTGCCGTGACCTCGTGTACGGGGCGTGCGGTGCCCTCGTGTACGGGGCGATTGATGTCTATTAATGACAATCAGATTCCAACTCTCACTATTCCAGCGCAACATTTTTAGGATTGGCTGCTGTGGGCAAGTAATGTTGTCTAATGGGATCACTTTCTGCCCGCTCTATAGCTGAAAGACGGCTACAGTGCGAGCCTCTGGTTCTGTCCATGGACGTCCTCCCGCGTGTGCGCCTCCTGCACGCTCTGAGAACTGTTGTGTGCATTGAACACAGGTGATCACGGTGAAGGGCCAATCACAGCGGCTCTTTCCCATGTGATCAGCTGTGTCCTATAAACAGACACGCCAGTTATCGGCTCTCCTTTCCTCACAGAAAGACAGCGTGTGAGTAAATGAGAGACGACCCGACAGGGCACAGTGAGTACATTGTTTACACTGATCATCGGTGCAGCTGATAAGTGCAGCCTCATCAGTGCCGCCTCATCAGTGCAGCCTCAGTGCCCATCTGTGCTGCCTCATCAGTGCCCATTAGTGCTGCCTCATCAGTGCCCATTAGTGCTGCCTCATCAGTGCCCATTAGTGCTGCCTCATCAGTGCCCATTAGTGCTGCTTCAACAGTGCCCATATGTGCTGTCTCATCAGTGCACATAAGTGCAGCCTCATCAGCGCAGCCTCATCAGTGACCATCAATGAAGAAAAACTACCCATTTGCAAAATTTTATAACAGAAACTAAGAAACATATGTTTTTCTTTTTATTTAGCAAGGAAAAAGAAAAACTCATAGGGCCAGATTCAGGTAGAGTTATCTATCAGTGATACTCCAGCCTAACTGTCACTTTAAGCCGGCGTTTGTTTTCTGTAACCAGAAAACAGGAAACGCCGGGTTGGAGTTCCGATGCGAGCGGCGTAATTGAATTTCGCCATCGCATCGCAACTTTAATTTAAAAATGGCGCCGGGGGCGTTCCCGCCGATTTACGCCCAAAAAATATGTTAACCAGCGGGAATCGGCAATTCACGATCGTATTCGGGCGCGACGCAGTGACTTTACGACGTTTCCGTAAGCGATACGCGGCGTAAAGATAAAGCAGCCCCCTAGTGGAGTATCCTATGTTAGGTATAGCCGTCGTCATCGCGGCGAAAAAAAAAAAAAATGGCGTCGCTTGCGTAAAACGTCCATGAATGGGGATTTGACGTCATTGACGTTCACTGACAGAATTTGGAGCATGCGCACTGGGATGCATTGACAGTCGACGCATGCGCAGTACGTTCGCTGCGGGATCGCGCTTAGTTTGAATAATACACGCCCCGTACCCGCCCAATTTGAATTCCGCCGGCTCATTTGCGATACGCTGCCGCAACTTTAGGAGCAAGTGCTTCCTGAATAACAGCACTTGCTCCTAAAATTTCGGCAGAGTAACGTAAATGAGAAACGTTACTCCAGAGCAAAGATGCTCCCATCTACCTGAATCTGGCCCATTGGTGCTTAAATACCACAATACCCCCAAAAAGAAAAAGCTCTGTTTGTCCCCAAAAAAAAGATACAAATGTCATTTAAAATGTGACAGTGCTGAAAATTGGCCTGGGCAGGAAAGGGGGCAAATGTGTCCGGTATTGAAGGGGTTAAACAAGAATAGATTCTGAAGCACTTGAGATTGGACCCTAAAAATTCCCAATGTAGAGGATTTTACATTCTACCCAACAAAGAACGATCAGCCATGATCGCACTTCATATAGGATCCGCGTGCAGTGCGATTCACATGGCATCCGGGCGCCGTGCGCGATTCACATGGGATCCGCGTGCAGCCCATTCATTAGAACCCTGATCAGAGTGGGCGTGTCCCCATATATGTATTTCCAGGATAGACCTCCAAGTCTGGGTGCAGTCCACCTTTACTGGCCAATAATCGCTTTTTTGCAGCCCGCATGTCCGACCAGAGACGCCGCGTCCGATCCTTTCATCCTGGATGTCGCCTCCTACTACCTGAGGTTCGGTCTTCAGCCGGTGTACTTCCAAATCTACAATGTGAAGGTTAGTACCGTATACCACCCAGAGGGTCTGCTGCACCTTTCTGTTTACAGCGGCAGCCCGTCCGTAGAGGGCGCACGGGCGCCGCCTCCCCTGTCCGTGCGTCCAGCCCCCTGATCTACACATCAGTGGCGCCAGATCATGGATTCCAATGTGGGGGGGGGTGATTTTTTTTTTTTGAAGCACCTTGTAACGGGAGGGCCCGTGGGACCAAGAAGCTCTTACACAGTATGATCCAGAACATAATGGACACATATGTTGGATTGCTTGAACATGGGTCTGTAATCCACAATATATTCAAAAATGCACAGGTTGCTGATTCTGAACCCAACAGGTCAATTGAAAGAGCGACTCCTAGGGAGCTGTGGTGGCTCAACGTGATTGGCACTGCGCTGACAAGCCATTCACCTCTGCAGCCAAGGGTTCGGATCCTGGTCTCGGCTACATGTGAATTGAGTTTGGTGGTCTCAGCCCGGCTCCCGGTGGGTGTGCTATGCAAGGTACGCCTGTGCTTAGTACGCCCACCCCCCCCCCCCACAAAAAAAACCACCACACTTGCACGCACACAAAATTGGTTTAAAACACATGCACTTTGGCCATGCGGTCTCTTAAAATAAAGAGAGGCGAAGGACCTACGGGGCTGGCTGGGTGGGCTAGGCCCCCTCACTCCCTCATAGGGGGAGTCCCTCTGCCCCATTGGGGTCCCGTTGGGCCCCAGTTGGGCTCCCAAGAGGAGCAGGTAGGGCGGGGTGAGTGGGAGGCCCCCCTTCACACCCGCCATTGCCACCAGGGGCATGGAGAAGGATGGCGATTGCCTCCGGGGGGAGGGTCTGCCTACTCCCAACTCCTGCAGTCCGGCTCCTCTCTCTCGAGTTCACGCACAAAAATACACTTTAAAAAAAAAAAAAAAAGAAAGAGCGACTCCTTCAATGTGGGAACATAGACTGTTAGGGGTTAATGTCGTCTGCTACTGTGATGTAAATGAACCTTAGTATGGCTCCTAAGAACCTTTCACTGTGTTATGCTAATTAACACTGTATTGTGTGAAAGTTCTATTGATGATAGATGTGTGTTGTGAGTTAGCACAGTCTAAGCCCTGGTTCACACTGATGCTACTTTGAAATCGCGCTACTTCACTTGAATGACAGTGCGATTTCAGGTGCTACTTGATAGACATTTGTGTGGCTTCATACACAGATGTCTATTGGAGTCGCACCTGAAATCGGCAAAAGTAGTGCAGGAACTACTTTTGCAAATCGGTGTCGCACCGATTGGAACAGTGCCATTGCCGCCAATAAGCTGCGACTTGTCATGCGATTTGATCTGTCAAATCGCTCCAATGTGAACCTAGGCTAAAGGTCAGATGTCTGACTTGTCAGCTGTAGTTCATTAGCTCATGTAAATTATGTCTACTAGAAGGAATGTGTATTGTATAGCAGGTGTCTATCTTGAAAGGTCATATCTCGGAGTCACCTTGTCTGGGTAAATGATTAGTTAATTAGCTCATGTCAGAGTTGGAGTCAGAATGTCTGACTGAAAGATGTGTATTGAGGGGGGCTCATTCGTTCCCATTGTAGGATGTTGTGGGTGGAGTGTGTCATTGTCCATGTGATTACTGCAGTATTCTTTTTGGTGTATATAAGAGCCTGCCTTCTCAATAAAGATGGTCTATTCCTGTAGAACCAGACAACAGAGCTGTGTGTCTCGTTTCTGGGGGGGGGGGGGGATTCAATCCCTATGGGTCGTGTCGCCGGATTGTGGAGGGTCGATAAGTTGTCTTGGGTTCGGAATTGAATATCTTAAACGACGTTAACCCCTCCCCCATTTGGGATTCCTTTACACACCTGATTAGGGGCTTCGATAGGCTCCAAAAAAGGGTGAGCTCAGAACGCAGAGCATTGCGCTCCGCGCTCCACCCAGTTGTGTGACCTTAGAGAATGAATTTTCGCTATTATCGCACTAAAGTTCCTCCCCGCCAATCAGGAGGCAGGTATGCGAGACCTGTTTCCTCGATTGGCCAAACCGTCAGGCGATCCTTTTGGATGCCTAGAGCTTTGGCGAAAGACACACGGCGGAGGAAGCTGGAGGAGCAGACACCGGAGCCGCTGCTGCCCGCACTCCAGGAGAGGACGCCACAGCCCAGCCACATGAGTGGGTAAGTGCTGGATCCGAGCCACCCATGGGGGGAGGGGGTGCTGTGCCACGCTGCTGAGGGAGGGGAAGGGGGGATTGTTTGTTTGTTCCATTATTCAGCTGTAAACAATTCTCTCCAGTTTTCCAATTCCAATTTTCCAAAAGTCAATGGAAACAAAAATAATTTGTTCCGCATTGACTTCATTGGGATGCAATACCGA
Source organism: Rana kukunoris (assembly GCA_029574335.1). Taxonomy (NCBI): domain Eukaryota; kingdom Metazoa; phylum Chordata; class Amphibia; order Anura; family Ranidae; genus Rana; species Rana kukunoris. The sequence goes on from CM056060.1 coordinate 157,414,186, forward strand.
ATGCGGCCAGAGGTGGGGGGGGGGCGCCAGAGAGCACCGAAAATGTTAAAAAAAGGCCTGAGGACACTACGCTCGGCTCAACACCTGCACTCCGGTACTTCAGGACAAATGAGTTACTGCAGGCCTATTTTTGGCTTTTCTCAGCTCCTGCGCCCCCGTACCTCAGGGACAAATGAGGTACTGCAGGCCAATGTTCAGCTTTTCTCGGCTCCTGCGCCCCCGTACCTCAGGCCAAAAGAGGTACTGCAAGCCTATTTTCGGCTCTGCTCGGCTTCTGCGCCCACCGTACCTCAGGTCAAAAGAGGTACTGCAGGCCTATTTTCGGCTATGCGCCCCCCGTACCTCAGGCCAAATGAGGTACTGCAGGTCTATTTTCAGCTATGCGCCCCCCGTACCTCAGGCCAAATGAGGTACTGCAGGACTTTTTTCAGCTATGCTCAGCTTCTGCGCCCCCGTACCTCAGGGCCAAATGAGGTACTGCAGGACTTTTTTCAGCTATGCTCAGCTTCTGCGCCCCCGTACCTCAGGGCAAATGAGGTACTGCAGGCCTATTTAGCTTGAATTCTGCTCATGTTGCGAGTCAACACAAACCAATTCAGAATAAAAAAATAAAATAAAAAAAATAGTTGCTCGCAAGTGAAAACGCTCTCAAACCAAGTTACTCTTAAACCAAGGTTCCGCTGTATAGTAAAACCTTGGTTTGAGAGACAAGCAAAAAATGTGAAATACATTTTGCCTTGATATACAAGCGATGTCTTGATATAAGAGTAGCGTCATGTCACAACTGAGTATAAAAGAGAAGAGAGGAGCCTCTAAGTGTAGCAATCTGGTTACATTTAATGAGGGGACAACATTTAGAAAATTATTGCTACACTTAGAGGCGCCGCTCTTCTCTTTTATACTCTGGAGCTCCGCCTGGATTTGTCTTCTAATCCCCTTGTGGAGGCCCCATTTGTGGACATTTTATGGTCACACAGCCAATCACATCGCTGTAATCTTTTTATATGGACTATAAACTGAAGGACTTGTGAATAAATTGTCGTGGAACGAATCATTTGAGTTTCCATTATTTCTTATGGAGAAATTTGCTTTGACATACAAGTGCTTTGGATTACAAGCATGTTTCCGGAAACAAATTATCCTCGCAATCCGAGGTTTTACTGTACTTTCAATTTAAGATCCGGCGTTCTTTCAGATCCACTTCAGAGACCTGACGCTGGAGCCGGTGGAGGACGTCTTCCTGACAGAGCTGAAGGTGGAGATCCAGGACTGCGCCTTTACTAAATGTAAGCGACGCCCCCACACTGTGACAAAGCTGGTGAGGTCACTGCTACTCTTACAAGGTCGTTTCTGGTTTTGCCAACTGCTTGGTGCACATGGTACATTTATATCCTTTGTGGATATAAGAATTCAGCCACAGGATCCCTCATATTCCTGTCTTTTTTCAACCTAACTATGTAACTATATATATATATACATATCCGTATTTATCTGCGTATAATAGCGTCGGCGTATAACACGCACCCCAAGTTTAGTATGGAATTTTAAGAAACAAAAAAACTTTTAGGAGGAAAGTTTAAGGATAAAAACTTACATTTAAATGCCCATCAATGCAGCCTTATCAGTGTCCATCTACAGCCTTGTCCATCGTTGCAGAATGATCAATGTCCTTGCAGCCTTGCCCAGTGTCCTTGCAACCATGCAGCCTTGCCCAGTGTCCTTGCAACCATGCAGCCTTGCCCAGTGTCCTTGCAACCATGCAGCCTTGCCCAGTGTCCTTGCAACCATGCAGCCTTGCCCAGTGTCCTTGCAACCATGCAGCCTTGCCCAGTGTCCTTGCAACCATGCAGCCTTGCCCAGTGTCCTTGCAACCATGCAGCCTTGCCCAGTGTCCTTGCAGCCATGCAGCCTTGCCCAGTGTCCTTGCAGCCATGCAGCCGTGCCCAGTGTCCTTGCAACCATGCAGCCTTGCCCAGTGTCCTTGCAGCCATGCAGCCTTGCCCAGTGTCCTTGCAGCCATGCAGCCTTGCCCAGTGTCCTTGCAGCCATGCAGCCTTGCCCAGTGTCCTTGCAGCCATGCAGCCTTGCCCAGTGTCCTTGCAGCCATGCAGCCTTGCCCAGTGTCCTTGCAGCCTTGCCCAGTGTCCTTGCAGCCATGCCCAGTGTCCTTGCAGCCATGCCCAGTGTCCATGCAGCCATGCCCAGTGTCCATGCAGCCATGCCCAGTGTCCATGCAGCCATGCCCAGTGTCCATGCAGCCTTGCCCAGTGTCCATGCAGCCATGCAGCCTTGCCCAGTGTCCTTGCAGCCATGCCCAGTGTCCTTGCAGCCATGCAGCCTTGCCCAGTGTCCTTGCAGCCATGCAGCCTTGCCCTATGTCCATGCAGCCTTGCCCTATGTCCATGCAGCCATGCCCAGTGTCCATGCAGCCATGCCCAGTGTCCATGCAGCCATGCCCAGTGTCCATGCAGCCTCGCCCAGTGTCCATGCAGCCTCGCCCAGGGTCCATGCAGCCTCGCCCAGGGTCCATGCAGCCTCGCCCAGGGTCCATGCAGCCTCGCCCAGGGTCCATGCACCTTGAACGTTTAAAATTACCGCTGCAGCGCAGAGATAGACAGAACCGGATGTCCTGTGTACTCGGCTCCTCTCGCAGTCCCGCCCCTTGCCTAGGCTCCTATGATGGACATAACACAGGTCCAATGGCGAGACTGGGCGTGACTGTGTGCGGAGCCGAGCCTAGTCGAGTATACAGTACACTCGGCTATGTGTATATCGACGGCGCTCACTCCTCTCCCCCTCATAGACAGCGGGGAGCAGCGTATAGGTCATGTGACTCAAAAAAAAACGCATCAAAAACGTAACATGAGTGTGTTATTGATGCCTTCTTGCTGCATTTTCAATGCGTTTTTTTTTATTTATTTTTTTATATAACCAGTCAAAAAATGCAGCAAGCATCATTTTTAACATCCCAACAGAAGCGCAATGGACCACTGCGAAGATAAACAGAATTTAAAAGGGATGTATTTTTTTTGAGCTCTTCTTGCGCTAAAGGTGCCAATAAAAGGCCGACAATAAATTCATATTCATTGAAATGTATTAAAAAGTTATATATATATATATTTTTTTTTTTTTTTTTTTTTTTTTTTTTTTTTTAAGTGGAGTTTCCATCCCAAATTTTTTTTTTTCATTTTTGTGCTCATTAGACCCAAAAAAGAAAAAAAAAAAATCATTTTTTACTCATCTGGAAAGGCCTGTTGCTATGCGGTCCCACGAAATCTGCCCTTGGAATCACCTAGGATTCTGACATCATCTCCCTCCAATGCTCCTGGGAAATGTGTGGCGTCATTTCCCAGGATGCAGTGCGCTACCCAATTATCACTCCCCATCCAAGACTTCCAGGAAGTGCCTGTAGGCTTCACAATGCCCACAAGCAAAATGACAATGGTGTAGACATAGTTTTATAAAACTATATTTTTTGAATAAATATGCGGAGCGGTGGCGGATTGTAAAATAGTAAGTGACCGGATTTATATTAATAAAAACGCAGGATGAAAGGACATACATTTAAAAAGTGCTAATTGTGGTTGGAACCCCCGCTTTAAGAACTCTAATTTTCGGTTTCAGCACCAAAATTTCTATTCGATGCGCCTCTAATGTTAACCCTCTAAAAAGTTGCATGAAAGTCGTACCTTTTAGATCAGTGGTGCAATTGTGGGTCCGACATTGCAGAGGGACAACAAGTCGCATCCAAATCGCACCCATCTAAAGTTTTACCCAACTACAAGTGTGAACGGAGCCTAGAACCTAGTAGCTGATTGGTTACCAAGCAACAAAGTGTCCAAGTTGTCATTCTAATAAAAATGTTCTTTGTTTAGTGAACACAATAACCAGGAAGAAGACGTTGGTGGATTTTCGTGGTGCTGGGATCCAGGTTCACTATAAAAAGGTACATTTTTAGTGGGAAGAGAATTTACATTTCATAGTGGAGCCCATTGAAAGGAAACTATAAAGTGTTAGTCCAGTTTGGTTATTTTTGTAAATGAATGGTTTATACACAATTATAAAATGTATTTCTAGTCAATTTTTTTTGTGGGGGGGGGGGGGGAGTGGAAGAGTGGGGACGTTTTAGAACACCGTCCGGTTTTGTTCTGCTTTCTGAGTCGAATTTGGGCGATGGCTCCCCCTCTCTTCCTGTCCCCCCTAGGAAGAACTCCCCCCTCTTCCTGTCCCCCCTAGGAAGAACTCCCCTCACTTCCTGTCCCCCCTAGGAAGAACTCCTCCCTCTTCCTGTCCCCCCTAGGAAGAACTCCCCTCACTTCCTGTCCCCCCCTAGGAAGAACTCCCCTCACTTCCTGTCCCCCCTAGGAAGAACTCCTCCCTCTTCCTGTCCCCCCTAGGAAGAACTCCCCTCACTTCCTGTCCCCCCCTAGGAAGAACTCCCCTCACTTCCTGTCCCCCCCTAGGAAGAACTCCTCACTTCCTGTCCCCCCCTAGGAAGAACACCCCTCACTTCCTGCCCCCCTAGGAAGAACACCCCTCACTTCCTGCCCCCTAGGAAGAACACCCCTCTCTTCCTGTCCCCCCTAGGAAGAACACCCCTCTCTTCCTGTCCCCCCTAGGAAGAACTCCCCTCACTTCCTGTCCCCCCTAGGAAGAACTCCTCACTTCCTGTCCCCCCTAGAAAGAACTCCCCTCACTTCCTGTCCCCCCTGGGAAGAACTCCACTCACTTCCTGTCCCCCCTAGGAAGAACTCCCCTCACTTCCTGTCCCCCCTAGGAAGAACACCCCTCACTTCCTGCCCCCCTAGGAAGAACTCCCCTCACTTCCTGTCCCCCCTAGGAAGAACTCCCCTCACTTCCTGTCCCCCCTAGGAAGAACTCCCCTCACTTCCTGTCCCCCCTAGGAAGAACTCCCCTCACTTCCTGTCCCCCCTAGGAAGAACTCCCCTCACTTCCTGCCCCCCTAAGAAGAACTCCCCTCTCTTCCTGTCCCCCCTAGGAAGAACTCCCCTCACTTCCTGTCCCCCCTAGGAAGAACTCCCCTCACTTCCTGTCCCCCCTAGGAAGAACTCCCCTCACTTCCTGTTATATATATATATATATATATATATATATATATATATATATATATATTTCCTACTGTGATGAAAAGGCAGGTGACACGGGAAACTTCAAAGCTGAAACAAGAAACAGCGGTGTCACCCTGCAGGTAAAAAAAAGTATTGCGGGCCGCGTGAATCATGAGACTGGCTGAACAGATCTGGAAATATTATGATGGAAAGAAAAGTCATGTGTCCTATAAATCTTCTTCCAGGCAAGGGCCCCATGGCAGGGAGATGACCATCGTATGAAACCCAATGACAGATCTGTGTATGTGGGGTTTGTATTGATGTCTATAAAAACTGAACACTTTTGTTTCAGGCTTTGGCCAGTAACCGGGGGAAGGACGCCTCCTTGGTGCTCAGAAGTGCTGGAGCCATTATCAAAGCCATACCCAACAAAGACACTGAAGGTGAGACTATTACCACACACAGACCACGTGCATCATCACTCCCCGCAGGAGCTTACACTCCAATTCCCCACCACAGTTATACAGATACAGCAGGGAAAATGTGGAGGAAGACAGTAAAGTAGATGGAAACCCTCACTGGGGGACATTTAGCCCTCACACATTGGGGTGTGTAACCCCGGGACATGAGGTCCTGGCATTTTATGCAGGCGGAAGTAGGGTTGCCACTTTTTCTTCAAGACAAACCCGAACGTCTGAATCCACAGAGTCCCCCTTTTACATCAGAATACTCCATGTTTCTAGTGGCACACTTACTCTATGTTGGTGATTCTAGTGATTGGGGGGGGGGGGGACACACACTTATTCCATGTTTGGCCGCAACTCAACTCAGAGCCCCAAAACAAGCGGATAATGCTTCTCTTTCTTGCAGCCTTGGTTTGTCTGAACATCTGCACTGACGAGCCAATGAAATCCTCGTCGGGACGCTCAGGTTTGGTAAGTACGACTCCAAGATACGGTTGTTTCCTTCCCTTTATCATAACACAGCAAGTATGTGATTTAACGCTGAACTCCGGGCAGCCTGTGCAGAGAGCAGAGCTGTGGGAGGGGCCTAGAAAACTCCACCCACTACAGGCTGCCGGCAGAAAAATACAGGAGGGGGGCGGAGACAAAACCAGCCACCCCCCACAAGGAGAGAGGAGGTATGGGAGGGGCCTAGCAAGCTCCACCCACTACAGGCTAACGGCAGAAAACTACAGGAGGGGGGCGGAGACAAAACCAGCCACCCCCCCAAGGAGAGAGAGGAGGTATGGGAGGGGCCTAGCAAGCTCCACCCACTACAGGCTGCCGGCAGAAAACTACAGGAGGGGGGCGGAGACAAAACCAGCCACCCCCCACAAGGAGAGAGGAGGTATGGGAGGGGCCTAGCAAGCTCCACCCACTACAGGCTGCCGGCAGAAAACTACAGGAGGGGGGCGGAGACAAAACCAGCCACCCCCCCCCCCCCCCAAGGAGAGAGAGGAGGTATGGGAGGGGCCTAGCAAGCTCCACCCACTACAGGCTAACGGCAGAAAACTACAGGAGGGGGGCAGAGACAAAACCAGCCACCCCCCCAAGGAGAGAGAGGAGGTATGGGAGGGGCCTAGCAAGCTCCACCCACTACAGGCTGCCGGCAGAAAACTACAGGAGGGGGGCGGAGACAAAACCAGCCACCCCCCACAAGGAGAGAGGAGGTATGGGAGGGGCCTAGCAAGCTCCACCCACTACAGGCTGCCGGCAGAAAACTACAGGAGGGGGGCGGAGACAAAACCAGCCACCCCCCCCCCCCAAGGAGAGAGAGGAGGTATGGGAGGGGCCTAGCAAGCTCCACCCACTACAGGCTGCCGGCAGAAAACTTACGGGAGGGAACAGAGACACTAAGTCACCCTGCACAAAGGAGAAGGGGGGAGAGAGATGGGAGGGGCCCAACAAGCCCCACCCACTACAGCCTGCCGAGGAGAGAGCAGAGCTTAGGGAGGGGCCTTGCAAGCTCCACCCACAATATTACAGGAGGGGGAGGAGACAAGACAAGCCACCCTGTACAAGAAGAGAGCAGAGCTGTGGGAGGGGCCCAGCAAGCTCCACCCAATATAGGCTACCTGCAGAGAACTACATAACCCACTTTTCAAGATTTAAGGAGGTGTGTCCGTCAATGGACGATAAGAGAAAACTACACTGACATAGGGACAAGGGGGCTACACTAGATTGAGGGTTCTGCGGGTCATTTATCGAACCACAAAACCAAAATCAGTCATGCTGGCGGTGTCGTTTACCAATCCTAGAACTTCAGTTGTAAGAAGAATTACATTTTCAGATTTGAGCAGCTTGAATGTGATGGTTGGTGATGTCATCCTGCTGAGGTCACAATGTCACGGTTTTCTCTCGCAGGGCACCAGCGAGGGGCTGAAGGTGTCCAGCGTACAGATGAGGAGCCTGGAGCTGAGAACTCTGAGCCTTCAGATGGACAAGGACAGCCGAAGGACTTACACCAACGTCTCCAGGTGAGAAATTACCCCCCTCGTATCTGTCTAGTGCCACATGGGCCAAATTTTCCATACCATGTGTATGACTCTCCCGGCTACCTTGTTAGCCTTTTGGTGGGTGGGTGGTCCGTAAAAAGACAGGCTTTATTAACCACTTGCCGACTGCCTAACGTAAATATACGTTGGAAGAATGTCACGGGCAGGCAAAGCAATGTACAGGTACTGTTAGGGCCTGGGCTTGAACCTGGGACCTCTGGTGGTGACTCTGCCTGCTGAGCCACCTGGAATGCTGAACAGCTCCTTGGATAGTTCCTGAACTTCCTGATTTAAGCCATGTCCCTGCACTTCCTGGTTGCCAGAATATTCTGCCTTCACCAGCCTCCTGCTGCTGATCGTATCTTTGCTTCCATTCGCTACCGCCATTTGGCTCGTCCTCGAGTATGCTTCTGCTGGATCAAGCAAAAGCATAGTCAGTAACCAAGCAGGTTCCAACCAAGCAGAAGCGTAATCGAGGAACAAGCCAAATGGGGAAGGGGCAGGGCCGAAATTTGCTCTCCCAGCCGCCCCAAGGCCAGGTTACGCAATGCACCCCCTCCCCGCCAACCGAACCACCCCCCCCAAATTAACGGAGAATGGCAACCGAATGGCACGGTTAGTTCAAATACAATTTTTTTATTTATTTTTTTACTTTTTTTTATTTTGTAGCTTGATTTTAATTACTATTTTATTTTAATAATTTCTTATTCCTTATTTATTTTTATCATTTTTTTTTTAACTTAACTTTATTGCTATCACAAGGGAGAAAACAATTCCCTGTGTGATAGCAATTGGAGGTGACAGGTTCTCTTTATTGACCCTGTCACCTCCACAACAGGAGTCCTAGCACTGTGCTAAAACTCCTGTTACAGCTGAGATAGGAAGAGCACAGCTCAGTCCTCTCACTGTGTAAATCGGCGGCAGAGACAGTCACAGGAGACAAACTCGGCGGCCTGGGGGAGGTTGGAGTCCTGAAAACAGAGCCAGTATGTGGCGAGAGGTATGTGGGGGGGGGGGGGGGGGGGGGGGGGGGGGGACAGCAGCACATGTTTTACAAGTGATTGCGGCGACATTGCTGCAATCACTTGTTAAAGAGCGAGCTGGTTCAAGAAAGCAACTTACCGCCCTTAACTAGCCGTTGCCGCCCCTCTGCACCCTGCCGCCCCAAGGCCCGGCCTTGGGGGAAATCCGGGCCTGAACAGGGGTGACAAGAGAGTGATATTGGCTGGAGAGAGCATAATAATCTGGCAAACAGAAAGTGCAAAGGCGTGGCCTAAAAGAGGGACTTTGTGGGAGGAGCAAAGGGTTCAAGGTCATAAGTCATAAGGCAAGGTTGTCTAAGCAATCAGGCAGGGAGCGGTCCACCATCTCCGGTAGCTTCCGACGCAGCAGAGGTCCCCGGGTTCAGATTCCGCCCCTGACATTGGTCTTCAAAACGTATTTTCTCAAAATAACTGCCCTGAAAAATATATATACACATTTTTATTTATTTTTTCCAGCTTTGAGGTCACCCCCTGCCAGGAGCCTGGGTACAGCTTACAGAAGATGAGGGCATCGCGCGGTGGCCATGGGGACGGGAAGGAAGTTGGCGGTCTGAGCCAATATATGACAAAATCTCTGCTGCTCCCGATAAATACATTTGCCGGCATAATCCAGTGATGTCAGGAGGACCGCGGCCGACCAAACCGGCCGGCGGACCAATCGGCGACTCCGGCTACAGCACATCATCTATCGGATTCACGAATTACGCTGCACAGAATTATGGAGCCTTTCCTCTCGAAGAGATATTTTGATTGTAGAGTCGAGCGCTATTCGCCGTCTACGTATAAACTTTGGAGGACCTCAATGGCGAGTTCTGCTTTACGTCCACCCCCCACCTCGAGGTGTCCCCCCTACTACTGCGTCATGCCTGTAGTGGGTGGAGCTTGCTAGGCCCCTCCCATATTATGAATTAAATAGGGAATGCAGCGATGGAGATGGGAGGAGCTCCTGGTGTGCAGATCCGGGAACTCGGCGCAGAGAGATACAAGAATCCGTCAAGTCGGTAGAATCTCCGGCATCTGCCAAAACCTCAAATATCCCGAGACTCTCTAAACTGACAGCACGCTGGTGTGTGAGGAGCGGCGGTGCTAACCAGATCACATCCCTACTAATTATATACACTGGAGCCAAACTCACATCGAGTGTTCGTACATCTGAGATTTACACACCCGTACCTGGACAAAGAGGAAGGAAGCCGGCTACACTACAAAGTATTCAAATGCTGACAATCTAGGAAAAATAGTGCCCCATCGCCGGTGTCAGTGGGCGGAATAGTGCCATGTCGTCGGTGTCATTGGGGAAAATAGTGCCCCATCATTGGTTTCAATAGCAAGAATAATGCCCCATCGTTGGCGCCAGTGGGAGGAATAGTGGCCCATCTTTGGCGCCAGTGGGAGGAATAGTGGCCCATCTTTGGCGCCAGTGGGAGGAATAGTGGCCCATCTTTGGCGCCAGTGGGAGGAATAGTGGCCCATCTTTGGCGCCAGTGGGAGGAATAGTGGCCCATCTTTGGCGCCAGTGGGAGGAATAGTGGCCCATCTTTGGCGCCAGTGGGAGGAATAGTGGCCCATCTTTGGCGCCAGTGGGAGGAATAGTGGCCCATCTTTGGCGCCAGTGGGAGGAATAGTGGCCCATCTTTGGCGCCAGTGGGAGGAATAGTGGCCCATCTTTGGCGCCAGTGGGAGGAATAGTGGCCCATCTTTGGCGCCAGTGGGAGGAATAGTGGCCCATCTTTGGCGCCAGTGGGAGGAATAGTGGCCCATCTTTGGCGCCAGTGGGAGGAATAGTGGCCCATCTTTGGCGCCAGTGGGAGGAATAGTGGCCCATCTTTGGCGCCAGTGGGAGGAATAGTGGCCCATCTTTGGCGCCAGTGGGAGGAATAGTGGCCCATCTTTGGCGCCAGTGGGAGGAATAGTGGCCCATCTTTGGCGCCAGTGGGAGGAATAGTGGCCCATCTTTGGCGCCAGTGGGAGGAATAGTGGCCCATCTTTGGCGCCAGTGGGAGGAATAGTGGCCCATCTTTGGCGCCAGTGGGAGGAATAGTGGCCCATCTTTGGCGCCAGTGGGAGGAATAGTGGCCCATCTTTGGCGTCAGTGGGAGGAATAGTGGCCCATCTTTGGCGTCAGTGGGAGGAATAGTGGCCCATCTTTGGCGTCAGTGGGAGGAATAGTGGCCCATCTTTGGTGTCAGTGGGAGGAATAGTGGCCCATTGTTGGTGTCAGTGGGAGGAATAGTGGCCCATTGTTGGTGTCAGTTGGAATAGTGCTCCATCATTGGTGTCAATAACTGGAATTATGCCCCATTGTTAGCGTCAGTAGAAGGAATAATGCCACGTCGTTGGTATCAGTGGGAGGAATAGTGTCCCATCATTGGTGTCAGTGGGAGGAAAAGTGTCCCATCATTGGTGTCAGTGGGAGGAAAAGTGTCCCATCATTGGTGTCAGTGGGAGGAATAGTGTCCCATCATTGGTGTCAGTGGGAGGAATAGTGTCCCATCATTGGTGTCAGTGGGAGGAATAGTGTCCCATCATTGGTGTCAGTGGGAGGAATAGTGTCCCATCATTGGTGTCAGTGGGAGGAATAGTGTCCCATCATTGGTGTCAGTGGGAGGAATAGTGTCCCATCATTGGTGTCAGTGGGAGGAATAGTGTCCCATCATTGGTGTCAGTGGGAGGAATAGTGTCCCATCATTGGTGTCAGTGGGAGGAATAGTGTCCCATCATTGGTGTCAGTGGGAGGAATAGTGTCCCATCATTGGTGTCAGTGGGAGGAATAGTGCCCCATCATTGGTGTCAGTGGGAGGAATAGTGCCCCATCATTGGTGTCAGTGGGAGGAATAGTGCCCCATCATTGGTGTCAGTGGGAGGAATAGTGCCCCATCATTGGTGTCAGTGGGAGGAATAGTGCCCCATCATTGGTGTCAGTGGGAGGAATAGTGCCCCATCATTGGTGTCAGTGGGAGGAAAAGTGTCCCATCATTGGTGTCAGTGGGAGGAAAAGTGTCCCATCATTGGTGTCAGTGGGAGGAATAGTGCCCCATCATTGGTGTCAGTGGGAGGAATAGTGCCCCATCATTGGTGTCAGTGGGAGGAATAGTGCCCCATCATTGGTGTCAGTGGGAGGAATAGTGCCCCATCATTGGTGTCAGTGGGAGGAATAGTGCCCCATCATTGGTGTCAGTGGGAGGAAAAGTGTCCCATCATTGGTGTCAGTGGGAGGAAAAGTGTCCCATCATTGGTGTCAGTGGGAGGAAAAGTGTCCCATCATTGGTGTCAGTGGGAGGAAAAGTGTCCCATCATTGGTGTCAGTGGGAGGAATAGTGTCCTGCTGTTGGTGTCATTGGGAGAAATATTGCCCCAGCATTGGTTTCAATAGCAAGAATAATGCCCCATTGTTGGTGTCAGTAGAAGGAATAGTGTCCTATTATTGGTATTATTTGGAGACTACTGGTCTAGATCAATGATTAGGCCAAAATTTGTGGGTGAAATGCGTCAGTAAGGGAGGGAGGGAGGACCCAGACACCGGGCCAGATTCTCATAGAAATCCGGCGGCGTAGCGTAAGCCAGTTACACTACGCCGCCGCTGCTTGCTGGAGCAAGTGCTTGATTCTCTATGCACTTGCTCCCGAGGTTTCGCTTACGTCGCGTAAATCGCGCAGCGTAACCCCGCGCAATTCAAATGGGGCGGCTTGTATTTAAATTAAGCGCGCCCCCGCGTCGAACGAACTGCGCATGCGCCGGCCGGGGAAAAAGCCCAGTGCGCATGCTCCAGCTCACGTCGGAAAGCGTCGTTGAAACCGACGTCAAAACGACGTGAGCGTCATTTACGCAAGTCCCTATTCGCGAACGAGTTAGTAAAACGACGTAAGCGACGGAAGAAGCCGACGCTGACCCGACGCCATACTTAACATGGCATCCGACGGGACACGACGGCATCCGACGGGACCTCGTAAGGTTACTCCACATAGAAGCTGGGGTAACCTTACGAGTTCGTAAACGACGTACGCGACGACGGGGCGGCGTAAAAGCGAAAGAGAATCGGCGTAATACTTCATTTGCATATGCAAATGAAAAAACAACGTAAAGGCCACCTAGTGGCCGGAGTTGTCATTACATCTACGATCCGAAAGTGTAATTGGATTACACTTGTCGGATGTAGAAGCGTATCTATGCAAAAGTGATGCTCAGCATCACTCGCATAGATACGAGTCAAAAAAAAAGGCGATACGACGGGGTATCTGAGATACTCCGTCGTAACGCCTCTGAGAATCTGGCCCACCGTCTCTCTTGAAGAAGTTCATCAGCGAGATGTTTCCAGACGGTAAATATTTACTTTGTCCGGATAAATAAAGATTGTCAGCATTTGAATTCTTGAGTTGAATTGCAGCCAACTTCCTCCTCCTTCTTCGGACTTGTGGAGTGTGTGGGAGGGGCCTCTGCTCTTGTGGTGTGTGTGTGTGTGGGAGGGGCCTCTGCTCTTGTGGTGTGTGTGTGTGTGGGAGGGGCCTCTGCTCTTGTGGTGTGTGTGTGTGTGGGAGGGGCCTCTGCTCTTGTGGTGTGTGTGGGAGGGGCCTCTGCTCTTGCGGCGTGTGTGGGAGGGGCCTCTGCTCTTGCGGCGTGTGTGGGAGGGGCCTCTGCTCTTGCGGCGTGTGTGGGAGGGGCCTCTGCTCTTGCGGCGTGTGTGGGAGGGGCCTCTGCTCTTGCGGCGTGTGTGGGAGGGGCCTCTGCTCTTGCGGCGTGTGTGGGAGGGGCCTCTGCTCTTGCGGCGTGTGTGGGAGGGGCCTCTGCTCTTGCGGCGTGTGTGGGAGGGGCCTCTGCTCTTGCGGCGTGTGTGGGAGGGGCCTCTGCTCTTGCGGCGTGTGTGGGAGGGGCCTCTGCTCTTGCGGCGTGTGTGGGAGGGGCCTCTGCTCTTGCGGCGTGTGTGGGAGGGGCCTCTGCTCTTGCGGCGTGTGTGGGAGGGGCCTCTGCTCTTGCGGCGTGTGTGGGAGGGGCCTCTGCTCTTGCGGCGTGTGTGGGAGGGGCCTCTGCTCTTGCGGCGTGTGTGGGAGGGGCCTCTGCTCTTGCGGCGTGTGTGGGAGGGGCCTCTGCTCTTGCGGCGTGTGTGGGAGGGGCCTCTGCTCTTGCGGCGTGTGTGGGAGGGGCCTCTGCTCTTGCGGCGTGTGTGGGAGGGGCCTCTGCTCTTGCGGCGTGTGTGGGAGGGGCCTCTGCTCTTGCGGCGTGTGTGGGAGGGGCCTCTGCTCTTGCGGCGTGTGTGGGAGGGGCCTCTGCTCTTGCGGCGTGTGTGGGAGGGGCCTCTGCTCTTGCGGCGTGTGTGGGAGGGGCCTCTGCTCTTGCGGCGTGTGTGGGAGGGGCCTCTGCTCTTGCGGCGTGTGTGGGAGGGGCCTCTGCTCTTGCGGCGTGTGTGGGAGGGGCCTCTGCTCTTGCGGCGTGTGTGGGAGGGGCCTCTGCTCTTGCGGCGTGTGTGGGAGGGGCCTCTGCTCTTGCGGCGTGTGTGGGAGGGGCCTCTGCTCTTGCGGCGTGTGTGGGAGGGGCCTCTGCTCTTGCGGCGTGTGTGGGAGGGGCCTCTGCTCTTGCGGCGTGTGTGGGAGGGGCCTCTGCTCTTGCGGCGTGTGTGGGAGGGGCCTCTGCTCTTGCGGCGTGTGTGGGAGGGGCCTCTGCTCTTGCGGCGTGTGTGGGAGGGGCCTCTGCTGGCGTCCAGCATCAGACCTGGTGGGAGCAGCACATTCCGCCTTCCACTGTGGCTGGACCCGGCCGACGTTCAGTCCGATTCCCGCCACTCGCCTCCCTTTTCTGTACAAACATTAGCGAGTTTTTGGCGAGAACAAAAAACAACTTTGCGATTCTTATACCAGATTATATCTTCTATTTATTTATTGTGAGAATCGCTGTAAAAATAAAAATAAATTGAGATCTTCATGAATGTTTTTTATTGGAGCAAAGCCGCAACAATGTAGACCAAAGATTGTTAAAATGTATCTAAAATGTCATAATTTGCAGCTCGCGGCTCCTTACATGTGATGGCTGCATTCCTTTTCTGTTTTCAGGATAAGTACTTATTCTCCAAGCACAGAACAATACTTACCGATCATTTTGTTTTAAAGACTCGATCACACAGGGGAGAGAGAGGGAGGGAGAGAGACTGTGGGAGGGGCCCAGCAAGCTCCACCCACTGCAGAAAAACACAGTAGGGGGAGGAGACAAGCCCAGTCACCCTGCACATGTAGCAAGAGCATAGCTGTGGGAGGGGGCCCAGCAAGCTCCACCCACTACAGGCAGCCTGTAAAAAAACTACATGGAGGGGATGGAGCCAAGACCAGCCCCCCTGCACAAGGAGAGAGAGCAGAGCTGTGGGAGGGGCCTGGCAAGCTCCACCCACTACAGGCTGCTTGCAAAAAATGCAGAAGGGGGCGGAGACAAGACCAGTCCCCCGGCACAAGTAAAGAGATCAGCAGTGGGCGGTCTTTATTACAGGAAGTCTCACACTGGATCTCTGCACAGATCTGGGAGATCCCCAAGATTCCGGGAGAAGACACACGAGGAACGGATTTAGTGATGTGCGGATCCCGGAGCTCACTATTCAATAATAAACATTACAGATGCACAAAGGAAAAAATAAAAAGCTTTTTCTGTGTATTTCCCGTCACCTAGATCAGACCGGCAATCCCGGTTCAGGCCAAATCCCCCCCCCCCCCCACACGGAAATCACCGGATTTACACAATTCAAGGTCACTTGACTAACCCCCCCCCCCCCTGTTATGTAATAAGATTACCTTGGCAGGTATGGCGGTTCTGTAGACTGGCTCCTCCTCCTCCTCATGCTCGGTCTTTCCAGTCACCCTCACAAAGGGTCTGGCAGGTCTTCCTTTCTCGTATTGCGTCCTCAATCTGCCTTCTCCTTATTATTGGACTGTGCGGTCCCAGAACCATCGGGTTTCATTCCTGAACACGGTCCTACACTGGTCCAAAACAAGCCAAAAATACCATCAGAGTGATTGGAAAACCAGCCAACACCTTTCCGTACAGTCCCACCAACCCATCCACCACCTTCCCATACAGTCCCACCAACCCATCCAACACCTTCCCATACAGTCCCACCAACCCATCCACCACCTTCCCATACAGTCCCACCAACCCATCCACCACCTTCCCATACAGTCCCACCAAACCATCCAACACCTTCCCATACAGTCCCACCAACCCACCCACCACCTTCCCATACAGTCCCACCAACCCATCCAACACCTTCCCATACAGTCCCACCAACCCATCCAACACCTTCCCGTACAGTCCCACCAACCCATCCAACACCTTCCCATACAGTCCCACCAACCCATCCAACACCTTCCCATACAGTCCCACCAACCCATCCACCACCTTCCCATACAGTCCCACCAACCCATCCACCACCTTCCCATACAGTCCCACCAACCCATCCACCACCTTCCCATACAGTCCCACCAACCCACCCACCACCTTCCCATACAGTCCCACCAACCCATCCACCACCTTCCCGTACAGTCCCACCAACCCACCCACCACCTTCCCATACAGTCCCACAAAACCATCCACCACCTTCCCATACAGTCCCACCAAACCATCCAACACCTTCCCATACAGTCCCACCAACCCATCCAACACCTTCCCATACAGTCCCACCAAACCATCCACCACCTTCCCATACAGTCCCACCAAACCACCCACCACCTTCCCATACAGTCCCACCAACCCATCCACCACCTTCCCATACAGTCCCACCAACCCATCCACCACCTTCCCATACAGTCCCACCAAACCATCCAACACCTTCCCATACAGTCCCACCAACCCACCCAACACCTTCCCATACAGTCCCACCAAACCATCCAACACCTTCCCATACAGTCCCACCAAACCATCCACCACCTTCCCATACAGTCCCACAAAACCATCCACCACCTTCCCATACAGTCCCACCAAACCATCCAACACCTTCCCATACAGTCCCACCAACCCATCCAACACCTTCCCATACAGTCCCACCAAACCATCCACCACCTTCCCATACAGTCCCACCAAACCACCCACCACCTTCCCATACAGTCCCACCAACCCATCCAACACCTTCCCATACAGTCCCACCAAACCACTCACCACCTTCCCATACAGTCCCACCAAACCATCCACCACCTTCCCATACAGTCCCACCAACCCATACAACACCTTCCCATACAGTCCCACCAAACCACTCACCACCTTCCCATACAGTCCCACCAAACCACCCACCACCTTCCCATACAGTCCCACCAAACCATCCAACACCTTTCCATACAGTCCCACCAAACCATCCACCACCTTCCCATACAGTCCCACCAAACCACCCAACACCTTCCCATACAGTCCCACCAACCCATCCACCACCTTCCCATACAGTCCCACCAAACCATCCACCACCTTCCCATACAGTCCCACGAAACCATCCAACACCTTCCCATACAGTCCCACCAAACCACCCACCACCTTCCCATATAGTCCCACCAAACCATCCACCACCTTCCCATACAGTCCCACCAACCCATCCACCACCTTCCCATACAGTCCCACCAACCCATCCAACACCTTCCCATACAGTCCCACCAACCCATCCAACACCTTCCCATACAGTCCCACCAACCCATCCAACACCTTCCCATACAGTCCCACCAAACCACCCACCACCTTCCCATACAGTCCCACCACCTTCCCATACAGTCCCACCAAACCATCCACCACCTTCCCATACAGTCCCACCAACCCATCCACCACCTTCCCATACAGTCCCACCAAACCACCCACCACCTTCCCATACAGTCCCACCAAACCATCCACCACCTTCCCATACAGTCCCACCAAACCATCCACCACCTTCCCATACAGTCCCACCAACCCATCCACCACCTTCCCATACAGTCCCACCAAACCATCCACCACCTTCCCATACAGTCCCACCAAACCATCCAACACCTTCCCATACAGTCCCACCAACCCATCCAACACCTTCCCATACAGTCCCACCAACCCATCCAACACCTTCCCATACAGTCCCACCAACCCATCCAACACCTTCCCATACAGTCCCACCAACCCATCCACCACCTTCCCATACAGTCCCACCAAACCATCCACCACCTTCCCATACAGTCCCACCAACCCATCCACCACCTTCCCATACAGTCCCACCAACCCATCCACCACCTTCCCATACAGTCCCACCAACCCATCCACCACCTTCCCATACAGTCCCACCAACCCATCCACCACCTTCCCATACAGTCCCACCAACCCATCCACCACCTTCCCATACAGTCCCACCAAACCATCCAGTCCTACCAAACCACCCACCACCTTCCCATACAGTCCCACCAACCCATCCACCACCTTCCCATACAGTCCCACCAACCCATCCACCACCTTCCCGTACAGTCCCACCAAACCACCCACCACCTTCCCATACAGTCCCACCAAACCATCCAACACCTTCCCATACAGTCCCACCAAACCATCCAACACCTTCCCATACAGTCCCACCAAACCACCCACCACCTTCCCATACAGTCCCACCAAACCATCCAACACCTTCCCATACAGTCCCACTAACCCATCCAACACCTTCCCATACAGTCCCACCAACCCATCCAACACCTTCCCATACAGTCCCACCAACCCATCCAACACCTTCCTATACAGTCCCACCAACCCATCCAACACCTTCCTATACAGTCCCACCAAACCAGCCAACACCGTCCCATACAGTCCCACCAAACCATCCACCACCTTCCCATACAGTCCCACCAAACCAGCCAACACCATCCCATACAGTCCCACCAAACCATCCACCACCTTCCCATACAGTCCCACCAAACCATCCACCACCTTCCCATACAGTCCCACCAAACCATCCAACACCTTCCCATACAGTCCCACCAACCCACCCACCACCTTCCTATACAGTCCCACCAACCCATCCACCACCTTCCCATACAGTCCCACCAAACCAGCCAACACCATCCTATACAGTCCCACCAAACCATCCAACACCTTCCCATACAGTCCCACCAAACCATCCAACACCTTCCCATACAGTCCCACCAAACCATCCAACACCTTCCCATACAGTCCCACCAAACCAGCCAACACCATCCCATACAGTCCCACCAAACCATCCAACACCTTCCCATACAGTCCCACCAAACCATCCACCACCTTCCCATACAGTCCCACCAACCCATCCACCACCTTCCCATACAGTCCCACCAAACCATCCACCACCTTCCCATACAGTCCCACCAACCCATCCACCACCTTCCCATACAGTCCCACCAAACCATCCACCACCTTCCCATACAGTCCCACCAACCCATCCACCACCTTCCCATACAGTCCCACCAACCCATCCACCACCTTCCCATACAGTCCCACCAAACCATCCAGTCCTACCAAACCACCCACCACCTTCCCATACAGTCCCACCAACCCATCCACCACCTTCCCATACAGTCCCACCAACCCATCCACCACCTTCCCGTACAGTCCCACCAAACCACCCACCACCTTCCCATACAGTCCCACCAAACCATCCAACACCTTCCCATACAGTCCCACCAAACCATCCAACACCTTCCCATACAGTCCCACCAAACCACCCACCACCTTCCCATACAGTCCCACCAAACCATCCAACACCTTCCCATACAGTCCCACTAACCCATCCAACACCTTCCCATACAGTCCCACCAACCCATCCAACACCTTCCCATACAGTCCCACCAACCCATCCAACACCTTCCTATACAGTCCCACCAACCCATCCAACACCTTCCTATACAGTCCCACCAAACCAGCCAACACCGTCCCATACAGTCCCACCAAACCATCCACCACCTTCCCATACAGTCCCACCAAACCATCCACCACCTTCCCATACAGTCCCACCAAACCATCCAACACCTTCCCATACAGTCCCACCAACCCACCCACCACCTTCCTATACAGTCCCACCAACCCATCCACCACCTTCCCATACAGTCCCACCAAACCAGCCAACACCATCCTATACAGTCCCACCAAACCATCCAACACCTTCCCATACAGTCCCACCAAACCATCCAACACCTTCCCATACAGTCCCACCAAACCATCCAACACCTTCCCATACAGTCCCACCAAACATACAGTCCCACCAACACCACCTTCCCATACAGTCCCACCATCCAACCTTCCCATACATCCCACCAACCCATCCACCACCTTCCCATACAGTCCCACCAAACCATCCACCACCTTCCCATACAGTCCCACCAACCCATCCACCACCTTCCCATACAGTCCCACCAACCCACCCACCACCTTCCCAGTCCCAAACCATCCACCACCTTCCCATACAGTCCCACCAACCCATCCACCACCTTCCCATACAGTCCCACCAAACCATCCACCACCTTCCCATACAGTCCCACCAAACCACCAACCATACATCCCACCAAACCACAACACCTTCCCATACAGTCCCACCAACCATCCACCACCTTCCCATACAGTCCCACCAAACCATCCACCACCTTCCCATACAGTCCCACCAAACCACCCAACACCTTCCCATACAGTCCCACCAAACCATCCACCACCTTCCCATACAGTCCATACAGTCCCACCAACCATCCACCACCTTCCCATACAGTCCCACCAAACCACCCAACACCTTCCCATACAGTCCCACCAAACCATCCAACACCTTCCCATACAGTCCCACCAAACCATCCACCACCTTCCCATACAGTCCCACCAACCCATCCACCACCTTCCCATACAGTCCCACCAAACCATCCACCACCTTCCCATACAGTCCCACCAACCCATCCACCACCTTCCCATACAGTCCCACCAAACCATCCACCACCTTCCCATACAGTCCCACCAAACCATCCACCACCTTCCCATACAGTCCCACCAAACCATCCACCACCTTCCCATACAGTCCCACCAACCCATCCACCACCTTCCCATACAGTCCCACCAAACCATCCACCACCTTCCCATACAGTCCCACCAAACCACCCAACACCTTCCCATACAGTCCCACCAAACCATCCAACACCTTCCCATACAGTCCCACCAAACCATCCACCACCTTCCCATACAGTCCCACCAAACCACCCAACACCTTCCCATACAGTCCCACCAAACCATCCAACACCTTCCCATACAGTCCCACCCACCACCTTCCCATACAGTCCCACCAACCCATCCACCACCTTCCCATACAGTCCCACCAAACCAGCCAACACCATCCTATACAGTCCCACCAAACCATCCAACACCTTTCCATACAGTCCCACCAAACCATCCAACACCTTCCCATACAGTCCCACCAAACCATCCAACACCTTCCCATACAGTCCCACCAAAAAATTCAACACCTTCCCATACAGTCCCACCAAACCATCCAACACCTTCCCATACAGTCCCACCAACCCATCCAACACCTTCCCATACAGTCCCACCAACCCATCCAACACCTTTCCATACAGTCCCACCAACCCACCCAACACCTTCCCATACAGTCCCACCAACCCATCCACCACCATCCCATACAGTCCCACCAACCCACCCACCACCTTCCCATACAGTCCCACCAACCCATCCAACACCTTCCCATACAGTCCCACCAACCCATCCAACACCTTCCCATACAGTCCCACCAAACCATCCACCACCTTCCCATACAGTCCCACCAACCCATCCAACACCTTCCCATACAGTCCCACCAACCCATCCAACACCTTCCCATACAGTCCCACCAACCCATCCAACACCTTCCCATACAGTCCCACCAAACCATCCACCACCTTCCCATACAGTCCCACCAAACCACCCAACACCTTCCCATACAGTCCCACCAAACCACCCAACACCTTCCCATACAGTCCCACCAACCCGTCCACCACCTTCCCATACAGTCCCACCAAACCATCCACCACCTTCCCATACAGTCCCACCAACCCATCCACCACCTTCCCATACAGTCCCACCAACCCATCCACCACCTTCCCATACAGTCCCACCAAACCATCCACCACCTTCCCATACAGTCCCACCAAATCACCCAACACCTTCCCATACAGTCCCACCAAACCACCCAACACCTTCCCATACAGTCCCACCAAACCATCCACCACCTTCCCATACAGTCCCACCAAACCATCCAACACCTTCCCATACAGTCCCACCAACCCATCCACCACCTTCCCATACAGTCCCACCAAACCAGCCAACACCATCCTATACAGTCCCACCAAACCATCCAACACCTTTCCATACAGTCCCACCAAACCATCCAACACCTTCCCATACAGTCCCACCAACCCATCCAACACCTTCCCATACAGTCCCACCAACCCATCCAACACCTTCCCATACAGTCCCACCAACCCATCCAACACCTTCCCATACAGTCCCACCAACCCATCCAACACCTTCCCATACAGTCCCACCAAACCATCCACCACCTTCCCATACAGTCCCACCAAACCATCCAACACCTTCCCATACAGTCCCACCAAACCATCCAACACCTTCCAATACAGTCCCACCAACCCATCCAACACCTTCCCATACAGTCCCACCAAACCATCCAACACCTTCCCATACAGTCACACCAACCCATCCAACACCTTCCTATACAGTCCCACCAACCCATCCAACACCTTCCCATACAGTCCCACCAACCCATCCACCACCTTCCCATACAGTCCCACCAAACCACCCAACACCTTCCCATACAGTCCCACCAAACCACCCAACACCTTCCCATACAGTCCCACCAACCCATCCACCACCTTCCCATACAGTCCCACCAAACCATCCACCACCTTCCCATACAGTCCCACCAAACCACCCAACACCTTCCCATACAGTCCCACCAAACCATCCAACACCTTCCCATACAGTCCCACCAAACCATCCAACACCTTCCAATACAGTCCCACCAACCCATCCAACACCTTCCCATACAGTCCCACCAAACCATCCACCACCTTCCCATACAGTCCCACCAAACCATCCAACACCTTCCCATACAGTCCCACCAAACCATCCACCACCTTCCCATACAGTCCCACCAAACCATCCAACACCTTCCCATACGGTCCCACCAAACCATCCACCACCTTCCCATACGGTCCCACCAAACCATCCAACACCTTCCCATACAGTCCCACCAAACCATCCAACACCTTCCAATACAGTCCCACCAACCCATCCAACACCTTCCCATACAGTCCCACCAAACCATCCAACACCTTCCCATACAGTCCCACCAAACCATCCAACACCTTCCCATACAGTCACACCAACCCATCCAACACCTTCCTATACAGTCCCACCAAACCAGCCAACACCGTCCCATACAGTCCCACCAAACCATCCACCACCTTCCCATACAGTCCCACCAAACCATCCAACACCTTCCAATACAGTCCCACCAACCCATCCAACACCTTCCCATACAGTCCCACCAAACCATCCAACACCTTCCCATACAGTCCCACCAAACCAGCCAACACCGTCCCATACAGTCCCACCAAACCATCCAACACCTTCCCATACAGTCCCACCAAACCATCCAACACCTTCCCATACAGTCCCACCAAACCAGCCAACACCGTCCCATACAGTCCCACCAAACCATCCACCACCTTCCCATACAGTCCCACCAAACCATCCAACACCTTCCCATACGGTCCCACCAAACCATCCACCACCTTCCCATACGGTCCCACCAAACCATCCACCACCTTCCCATACGGTCCCACCAAACCATCCACCACCTTCCCATACAGTCCCACCAACCCACCTTCCCATACAGTCCCACCAACCCATCCACCACCTTCCCATACAGTCCCACCAAACCATCCACCACCTTCCCATACAGTCCCACCAAACCATCCACCACCTTCCCATACGGTCCCACCAAACCATCCACCACCTTCCCATACGGTCCCACCAAACCATCCACCACCTTCCCATACAGTCCCACCAAACCATCCACCACCTTCCCATACAGTCCCACCAAACCACCCACCACCTTCCCATACAGTCCAACCAAACCACCCACCACCTTCCCGTACAGTCCCACCAAACCAGCCAACACCATCCTATACAGTCCCACCAAACCATCCAACACCTTTCCATACAGTCCCACCAAACCATCCAACACCTTCCCATACAGTCCCACCAACCCATCCAACACCTTCCCATACAGTCCCACCAACCCATCCAACACCTTCCCATACAGTCCCACCAACCCATCCAACACCTTCCCATACAGTCCCACCAACCCATCCAACACCTTCCCATACAGTCCCACCAACCCATCCAACACCTTCCCATACAGTCCCACCAACCCATCCAACACCTTCCCATACAGTCCCACCAACCCATCCAACACCTTCCCATACAGTCCCACCAACCCATCCACCACCTTCCCATACAGTCCCACCAAACCCATCCAACACCTTCCCATACAGTCCCACCAACCATCCACCACCTTCCCATACAGTCCCACCAAACCATCCACCACCTTCCCATACAGTCCCACCAAACCATCCAACACCTTCCCATACAGTCCCACCAAACCAACCAACACCTTCCCATACAGTCCCACCAACCCATCCACCACACCTTCCCATACAGTCCCACCAAACCATCCAACACCTTCCATACAGTCCCACCAAACCATCCAACACCTTCCCATACAGTCCCACCAAACCATCCACCACCTTCCCATACAGTCCCACCAACCCATCCAACACCTTCCCATACAGTCCCACCAACCCATCCAACACCTTCCCATACAGTCCCACCAACCCATCCAACACCTTCCCATACAGTCCCACCAACCCATCCAACACCTTCCCATACAGTCCCACCAACCCATCCAACACCTTCCCATACAGTCCCACCAAACCATCCACCACCTTCCCATACAGTCCCACCAAACCACCCAACACCTTCCCATACAGTCCCACCAAACCACCCAACACCTTCCCATACAGTCCCACCAACCCATCCACCACCTTCCCATACAGTCCCACCAAACCATCCACCACCTTCCCATACAGTCCCACCAAACCACCCAACACCTTCCCATACAGTCCCACCAAACCATCCAACACCTTCCCATACAGTCCCACCAAACCATCCAACACCTTCCCAATACAGTCCCACCAACCCATCCAACACCTTCCCATACAGTCCCACCAAACCATCCACCACCTTCCCATACAGTCCCACCAAACCATCCACCACCTTCCCATACAGTCCCACCAAACCATCCAACACCTTCCCATACAGTCCCACCACCAACCATCCAACACCTTCCATACAGTCCCACCAAACCAGCCAACACCGTCCCATACAGTCCCACCAAACCATCCACCACCTTCCCATACAGTCCCACCAAACCATCCAACACCTTCCCATACGGTCCCACCAAACCATCCACCACCTTCCCATACGGTCCCACCAAACCATCCACCACCTTCCCATACGGTCCCACCAACCCATCCACCACCTTCCCATACAGTCCCACCAAACCATCCACCACCTTCCCATACAGTCCCACCAAACCACCCAACACCTTCCCATACAGTCCCACCAAACCACCCAACACCTTCCCATACAGTCCCACCAAACCATCCACCACCTTCCCATACAGTCCCACCAAACCACCCAACACCTTCCCATACAGTCCCACCAAACCACCCAACACCTTCCCATACAGTCCCACCAAACCATCCAACACCTTCCCATACAGTCCCACCAACCCACCCACCACCTTCCCATACAGTCCCACCAACCCATCCACCACCTTCCCATACAGTCCCACCAAACCAGCCAACACCATCCTATACAGTCCCACCAAACCATCCAACACCTTTCCATACAGTCCCACCAAACCATCCAACACCTTCCCATACAGTCCCACCAACCCATCCAACACCTTCCCATACAGTCCCACCAACCCATCCAACACCTTCCCATACAGTCCCACCAACCCATCCAACACCTTCCCATACAGTCCCACCAACCCATCCAACACCTTCCCATACAGTCCCACCAAACCATCCACCACCTTCCCATACAGTCCCACCAAACCACCCAACACCTTCCCATACAGTCCCACCAAACCACCCAACACCTTCCCATACAGTCCCACCAACCCATCCACCACCTTCCCATACAGTCCCACCAAACCATCCACCACCTTCCCATACAGTCCCACCAAACTACCCAACACCTTCCCATACAGTCCCACCAAACCATCCAACACCTTCCCATACAGTCCCACCAAACCATCCAACACCTTCCAATACAGTCCCACCAACCCATCCAACACCTTCCCATACAGTCCCACCAAACCATCCACCACCTTCCCATACAGTCCCACCAAACCATCCAACACCTTCCCATACAGTCCCACCAAACCATCCAACACCTTCCAATACAGTCCCACCAACCCATCCAACACCTTCCCATACAGTCCCACCAAACCATCCAACACCTTCCCATACAGTCACACCAACCCATCCAACACCTTCCTATACAGTCCCACCAAACCAGCCAACACCGTCCCATACAGTCCCACCAAACCATCCACCACCTTCCCATACAGTCCCACCAAACCATCCAACACCTTCCCATACGGTCCCACCAAACCATCCACCACCTTCCCATACGGTCCCACCAAACCATCCACCACCTTCCCATACAGTCCCACCAAACCACCCACCACCTTCCCATACAGTCCCACCAACCCATCCACCACCTTCCCATACAGTCCCACCAAACCATCCAACACCTTCCAATACAGTCCCACCAACCCATCCAACACCTTCCCATACAGTCCCACCAAACCATCCAACACCTTCCCATACAGTCCCACCAAACCAGCCAACACCGTCCCATACAGTCCCACCAAACCATCCACCACCTTCCCATACAGTCCCACCAAACCAGCCAACACCGTCCCATACAGTCCCACCAAACCATCCACCACCTTCCCATACAGTCCCACCAAACCATCCAACACCTTCCCATACGGTCCCACCAAACCATCCACCACCTTCCCATACGGTCCCACCAAACCATCCACCACCTTCCCATACGGTCCCACCAAACCATCCACCACCTTCCCATACAGTCCCACCAACCCACCTTCCCATACAGTCCCACCAACCCATCCACCACCTTCCCATACAGTCCCACCAAACCATCCACCACCTTCCCATACAGTCCCACCAAACCATCCACCACCTTCCCATACGGTCCCACCAAACCATCCACCACCTTCCCATACGGTCCCACCAAACCATCCACCACCTTCCCATACAGTCCCACCAAACCATCCACCACCTTCCCATACAGTCCCACCAAACCACCCACCACCTTCCCATACAGTCCCACCAAACCAGCCAACACCATCCTATACAGTCCCACCAAACCATCCAACACCTTTCCATACAGTCCCACCAAACCATCCAACACCTTCCCATACAGTCCCACCAACCCATCCAACACCTTCCCATACAGTCCCACCAACCCATCCAACACCTTCCCATACAGTCCCACCAACCCATCCAACACCTTCCCATACAGTCCCGCCAACCCATCCAACACCTTCCCATACAGTCCCACCAACCCATCCAACACCTTCCCATACAGTCCCACCAACCCATCCAACACCTTCCCATACAGTCCCACCAACCCATCCAACACCTTCCCATACAGTCCCACCAACCCATCAAACACCTTCCCATACAGTCCCACCAACCCATCCAACACCTTCCCATACAGTCCCACCAACCCATCCAGTCCCACCAAACCATCCACCACCTTCCCATACAGTCCCACCAAACCACCCAACACCTTCCCATACAGTCCCACCAAACCACCCAACACCTTCCCATACAGTCCCACCAACCCACCCACCACCTTCCCATACAGTCCCACCAAACCAGCCAACACCATCCTATACAGTCCCACCAAACCATCCAACACCTTTCCATACAGTCCCACCAAACCATCCAACACCTTCCCATACAGTCCCACCAACCCATCCAACACCTTCCCATACAGTCCCACCAACCCATCCAACACCTTCCCATACAGTCCCACCAACCCATCCAACACCTTCCCATACAGTCCCACCAACCCATCCAACACCTTCCCATACAGTCCCACCAACCCATCCAACACCTTCCCATACAGTCCCACCAACCCATCCAACACCTTCCCATACAGTCCCACCAACCCATCCAACACCTTCCCATACAGTCCCACCAACCCATCCAACACCTTCCCATACAGTCCCACCAACCCATCCAACACCTTCCCATACAGTCCCACCAAACCATCCACCACCTTCCCATACAGTCCCACCAAACCATCCAACACCTTCCCATACAGTCCCACCAAACCATCCAACACCTTCCCATACAGTCCCACCAAACCATCCAACACCTTCCATACAGTCCCACCAACCCATCCAACACCTTCCCATACAGTCCCACCAAACCATCCACCACCTTCCCATACAGTCCCACCAAACCATCCAACACCTTCCCATACAGTCCCACCAAACCATCCAACACCTTCCCATACAGTCCCACCAACCCATCCAACACCTTCCTATACAGTCCCACCAAACCAGCCAACACCTTCCCATACAGTCCCACCAACCCATCCACCACCTTCCCATACAGTCCCACCAAACCATCCAACACCTTCCCATACGGTCCCACCAAACCATCCACCACCTTCCCATACGGTCCCACCAAACCATCCACCACCTTCCCATACGGTCCCACCAAACCATCCACCACCTTCCCATACAGTCCCACCAAACCACCAACACCTTCCCATACAGTCCCACCAACCATCCACCACCTTCCCATACAGTCCCACCAAACCATCCACCACCTTCCCATACAGTCCCACCAAACCATCCACCACCTTCCCATACGGTCCCACCAAACCATCCACCACCTTCCCATACGGTCCCACCAAACCATCCACCACCTTCCCATACAGTCCCACCAAACCATCCACCACCTTCCCATACAGTCCCACCAAACCACCCACCACCTTCCCATACAGTCCAACCAAACCACCCACCACCTTCCCGTACAGTCCCACCAAACCAGCCAACACCATCCTATACAGTCCCACCATCCAACCTTCCCATCCCACCAAACCATCCACACCTTCCCATACTCCCACCAACCCACCTTCCATACAGTCCCACCAACCCATCCAACACCTTCCCATACAGTCCCACCAACCCATCCAACACCTTCCCATACAGTCCCACCAACCCATCCAACACCTTCCCATACAGTCCCACCAACCCATCCAACACCTTCCCATACAGTCCCACCAACCCATCCAACACCTTCCCATACAGTCCCACCAACCCATCCAACACCTTCCCATACAGTCCCACCAACCCATCCAACACCTTCCCATACAGTCCCACCAACCCATCCAACACCTTCCCATACAGTCCCACCAACCCATCCAACACCTTCCCATACAGTCCCACCAACCCATCCAACACCTTCCCATACAGTCCCACCAAACCATCCACCACCTTCCCATACAGTCCCACCAAACCACCCAACACCTTCCCATACAGTCCCACCAAACCACCCAACACCTTCCCATACAGTCCCACCAACCCACCCACCACCTTCCCATACAGTCCCACCAAACCAGCCAACACCATCCTATACAGTCCCACCAAACCATCCAACACCTTTCCATACAGTCCCACCAAACCATCCAACACCTTCCCATACAGTCCCACCAACCCATCCAACACCTTCCCATACAGTCCCACCAACCCATCCAACACCTTCCCATACAGTCCCACCAACCCATCCAACACCTTCCCATACAGTCCCACCAACCCATCCAACACCTTCCCATACAGTCCCACCAAACCACCCAACACCTTCCCATACAGTCCCACCAAACCACCCAACACCTTCCCATACAGTCCCACCAAACCATCCACCACCTTCCCATACAGTCCCACCAAACCACCCAACACCTTCCCATACAGTCCCACCAACCCATCCAACACCTTCCCATACAGTCCCACCAAACCATCCACCACCTTCCCATACAGTCCCACCAAACCACCCAACACCTTCCCATACAGTCCCACCAAACCACCCAACACCTTCCCATACAGTCCCACCAAACCATCCACCACCTTCCCATACAGTCCCACCAAACCACCCAACACCTTCCCATACAGTCCCACCAAACCATCCAACACCTTCCCATACAGTCCCACCAAACCATCCAACACCTTCCAATACAGTCCCACCAACCCATCCAACACCTTCCCATACAGTCCCACCAAACCATCCACCACCTTCCCATACAGTCCCACCAAACCATCCAACACCTTCCCATACAGTCCCACCAAACCATCCAACACCTTCCCATACAGTCACACCAACCCATCCAACACCTTCCTATACAGTCCCACCAAACCAGCCAACACCGTCCCATACAGTCCCACCAAACCATCCACCACCTTCCCATACAGTCCCACCAAACCATCCAACACCTTCCCATACGGTCCCACCAAACCATCCACCACCTTCCCATACGGTCCCACCAAACCATCCACCACCTTCCCATACGGTCCCACCAAACCATCCAACACCGTCTCATACAGTCCCACCAAACCATCCACCACCTTCCCATACAGTCCCACCAAACCACCCACCACCTTCCCATACAGTCCAACCAAACCACCCACCACCTTCCCGTACAGTCCCACCAACCCACCCACCACCTTCCCATACAGTCCCACCAACCACCTTCCCATACAGTCCCACCAACCCACCCACAACCTTCCCATACAGTCCCACCAAACCATCCAACACCTTCCCATACAGTCCCACCAACCCATCCACCACCTTCCCATACAGTCCCACCAAACCACCCACCACCTTCCCATACAGTCCCACCAAACCACCCAACACCTTCCCATACAGTCCCACCAAACACCTTCCCATACAGTCCCACCAAACCATCTTATCCATTAACAATTCTATTCTATAGCTGAGGCCCCATGGTCAATAGTTGAAGTCCACAGCCTATATTTTGGGCCCCACATTCTATAACTGAGGCCCCATAGTCTATAGTTGGCGACCACGGCCTATATTTGGGGCCCCATGGTCCACAGTTGGTGCCCATGGTCTATAGCTAAGTGAGACTCCATGGTCTATAGTTGGAGCCCCATGATCAATATTTGGTTCCCCATGGTCTATGGTTGGAGCCCACAGCCTATATTTGGGGCCCCATGGTTTATAATTAGGGGCCACAATCTATAGTTGGAGACCACGGCCTATATTTTGGGGCCTCATGGTCCACAGTTGGTGCCCACGGTCTATAGCTGAGACTCCATGGTCAATATTTGGTTCCCCATGGTCTATAGTTGGAGCCCACAGTCTATATTTGGGGCCCCATGGTCTATAGTTGGAGCCCACAGTCTATATTTGGGGCCCCGTGGTCTATAGTTGGAGCCCACAGTCTATATTTGGTTCCCCATGGTCTATAGTTGGAGCCCACAGTCTATATTTGGTTCCCCATGGTCTATAGTTGGAGCCCACAGTCTATATTTGGGGCCCCATGGTCTATAGTTGGAGCCCACAGTCTATATTTGGGGCCCCATGGTCTATAGTTGGAGCCCACAGTCTATATTTGGTTCCCCATGGTCTATAGTTGGAGCCCACAGTCTATATTTGGGGCCCCATGGTCTATAGTTGGAGCTCACAGTCTATATTTGGGGCCCCATGGTCCACAGTTGGTGCCCACGGTCTATAGCTGAGACTCCATGGTCTATAGTTGGGGCCCACAGCTTATATTATGGGGCCCTGTGGTCTATAGTTGGTGCCCACGTTCTATAATAATAATTAGTCCCCTATTTCCAAGGCAATCCAATCCTCACCGCTTCCCGCCGACACTTTCCTCTCAGAGTAATAATCACCTCAGCGCTGCAGTTAGCCATGCGGACACAAGATGTCGCCAGAGGGCGCCCCCTTCCCCCGATTCCTCCTTCTCTATGATCCGCTCCGTCTCCCTAGCAACCGCCGTTTACGCGCTGAGCCTGGCCAACAGCGACACCTGGCGGCGGTCCCGTGTGCGGGAGGAGCGGGGCGGTGTCGGCCTAAGTGACGTGTCCCCGGGCAGGTGAGGCGGTGTGGGCGGGGACAGCAGGTGCCACAGTGTGTCCGGTCCGGTATGGAGGGGCCCCCGGGGGCCAAGAACCCCAGAACGGAGGAGGAGGAGGGGAGCCCGGTGTGAGGGAGCCGAGGCGGCTGCAGGTGCGTGTGACGTCATCGGCCTTAGAATAATACATCATCATCATCGTCATAATAATACATAGCAGAGCATTGTGCTTCTCATGACTGGGGGGGATTTATATTATTATTATTTATATGTATGTTACTATATATATATATATCCTGTATACATGTGAGTGAGTGTATATAGATGTGTATATATCCTCCCCGAGGTCCAATTCTTCGATATACTACAAAATATTTAATATTTATAATGATAAATAGATATAAAATGGGATTTTATCAATAATCAGCCCCATTGGCAAAACACAGGCTCCTGATTGGCTCAAAACGCGTCCGTTCAGACCCGTCCGATGTCAGCCATCGCAAATTTCTCAGTTTCGCCGCCAAATTTAACGAATTAAAAAAAAAAAAAAAAAAAATTCACAACATTTGCATCAGGCGTGCGGTAATAACGGACGCGTTTAACCTCTTAAGACCCGGACCATTATGCAGGTTAAGGCTCCGTTCACACCTAGGCGTATTTACGCCGTACGCCCGACGCCGTAGCATATGAGATACGCTGGAGGGGCGAATCAACATTGTTGGTTCACATCTCCACCCCGAAACGCCGAAAACGCCTGAAGCTCAAAACAAGTCCCGGAACCTTTTTTTTTTTTCCAGGCGTCTTCGGCGTTCGGCAACAGCCGACGATGTAAAATCGCCCCTCGCCAGGCTAAAAACGACGCGATTTGTAGCGGCAAAAACGCCGCAATTCGTCGCGGCCAATTGCGGTACAATACGCCGCGTACAAGTGTGAATGCAGCCTAAGGACCTTGCCCCTTTTTGCGGTCCGGCGCCGCGTCGCTTTAACTGACGATTGCGCGGTCGTGCGACGCGGCTCCCAAACGAAATCGGCGTCCTTTTTTCCCCCACAAATAGAGATTTCTTTCGGTGGTATTTGATCGCCTCTGCGGTTTTTATCTTTTGCGCTATAAACAAAAATAGAGCGAGAATTTAAAAAAAATGCAATATTTTTTACTTTTTGCTATAATAAATATCCCCAAAAATATCTAAAAAAACTTTTTTTTTTTTTCCTCAGTTTAGACCGATACGTATTCTACATATTTATGGTAAAAAAAAAAAATCGCAATAAGCGTTTATCGGTTTGTTTGCGCAAAATTTATAGCGTTTGCAAAATAGGGGATAGTTTTATGGCATTTTTATTAATATCTTTTTTTTTTTTTTTACTAGTAATGGCGGCGATCAGCGATTTTTTTTTTTTTCCGTGACTGCGACATTACGGCGGACACATCAGGCGCTTTTGACACATTTTTGGGACCGTTGTCATTTTCACAGCGAAAAGTGCTATAAAAATGCACCGATTACTGTGAAAATGACAATGGTAGTTTAGGAGTTAACCACTAGGGGGGCGCTGAAGTGTGACCTCATGTGTGTTTCTAACTGTAGGGGGGGCTGGGGGTGTAGGTGTGATGTCGCTGATCGTCATTCCCTATCTCAGGGAACAGACGATCAGAGCCCCTTTCACACTGGTGCGTTTTTGCCGTAAAAATAGCGCTATTAAAACGCTCATGAAACGCTCCCCCGTGCCCCTCTCCATTGAAATAGAATTAAAAACGCGGTAAAAATGCGGTAAAAAAGGAGCGTTCAAATAGCGGTAAAACACAGCGTTTTTACCGCGTTTTTTATTGCGTTTTTAATCAATTTCAATGGAGAGGAGCGTTTTACGAGCGTTTTAATAGCGCTATTTTTACCGCGAAAACACCGCAAATACGCACCAGTGTGAAAGGGGCTCTCAGTGACGCCGCCACAGGGAAGAACGGGGAAGGCGTGTTTACACTCGCCTCTCCCCGTTCTTCAGCTCCTGTGACCGATCGCGGAGAGACACCGGCGGCGATCGGGTCCCGCGGGCGCGGTCGTGGAGCTTTGGACCGGGTCGCGAGCGTGCCGCCGGTGGCGCGAGCGCGTCCCACAGCTGGACACTTAAAGGGCAACGTACCCACCGCCAAACGTTAAAATAAAACATTTGCAAGCGCTCGCAATGTGCGCAGCCCCGAGCGGCTGCAATGTAAGGCGGGCTGTTGAAACGCGTAAGGTTGTTACCATACGTCTAAAAGAGGGCCTAATGCAAAAGCAGTTGATTCCCCCTCCCCCTTTTTTTTTTTTCTTTAGGCGTTCGGACTGCGCCACCAACGCTCGGCTCGCGGTTTTCCAGCGCTAGCGGTTCAGTCACACCGGCAATCTGATTTTTTTTTTTTTCGCGTGACGCACGTTCATTTAAACGCAGCAAGCTCGCCAGAGAACCGCCTACTTTTTTTTTTTTTTTTTTAGGTGTAGAGCTTCGCGCCTATTTTTAACTCGCATTGCGCCGCTTTTTTGTTGCTGCGCACACAAGAAAAAATTCGGGCCTGCTGGCCGGGTTTTGAGGCGCCGATAAACATTAATAGAACGCAACGCGCATTTTTTTTTTTTTTTTTTGCACGTTCCGGCTTCCCCGCAGGCCTAATTTTTGATGGCGCTCATCCCCCCCCCCCCCCCCCCCCCCTTCGCTGACGCACTTTTTTTTTTTACATGGCAAAACATGTGACACAAAAAAAAAAGAGGTGCGGGAGATTCTTTGGCGCGTTTTGTCGCGCGCGGGGCGGCCCATTCTTTACTATGCGTAATACGCGTCGCCGCTACTCTGCCCGCGGTCGGGGGCTTTCTTGGCACGCACGATTAACCCCTGCCTGCCCACGCTATAGACGAATGATGGGTACAGCGCAGGCTTTGTGTCTATTGACGTCATCATGTGATCGCGTTTCCTGCACGCTCCCTCTGCGCCGCACTCTGTGATCCTTCAGACTCCGCTGATCACAGATCGGGGTGTAGGGCCAATCACAGCGGCCCTTTGCCACGTGATCAGCTGTGTCCGATGACAATGATCGTGATGTAAACGCAAACCGGTTATCGGCATTCCTTTCCTCGCGCTGACAACATGTTAAGGGACAGCGACACTGATTATCAGTGCAGTCCCAACAGTGCTGCCAATCAGTGCCCATCAGTGCCGCCTGTCAGTGCCTATTCATCAGTGACACTTACCAATGCCCATTAGTCAATAAAGAGGACCTGTCACCTCCTATTACTGTCACATGGGATGTTTACATTCATTATAGACCCCAGATCTCTCCATAAAGAGGACCTGTCACCTCCTATTACTGTCACATGGGATGTTTACATTATAGACCCCAGATCTCTCCATAAAGAGGACCTGTCACCTCCTATTACTGTCACATGGGATGTTTACATTCATTATAGACCCCAGATCTCTCCATAAAGAGGACCTGTCACCTCCTGATACTGTCACATGGGATGTTTACATTATAGACCCCAGATCTCTCCATAAAGAGGACCTGTCACCTCCTAATACTGTCACATGGGATGTTTACATTATAGACCCCAGATCTCTCCATAAAGAGGACCTGTCACCTCCTATTACTGTCACATGGGATGTTTACATTATAGACCCCAGATCTCTCCATAAAGAGGACCTGTCACCTCCTATTACTGTCACATGGGATGTTTACATTCATTATAGACCCCAGATCTCTCCATAAAGAGGACCTGTCACCTCCTATTACTGTCACATGGGATGTTTACATTATAGACCCCAGATCTCTCCATAAAGAGGACCTGTCACCTCCTATTACTGTCACATGGGATGTTTACATTATAGACCCCAGATCTCTCCATAAAGAGGACCTGTCACCTCCTATTACTGTCACATGGGATGTTTACATTCATTATAGACCCCAGATCTCTCCATAAAGGGGACCTGTCACCTCCTATTACTGTCACATGGGATGTTTACATTCATTATAGACCCCAGATCTCTCCATAAAGAGGACCTGTCACCGCCTATTACTGTCACATGGGATGTTTACATTCATTATAGACCCCAGATCTCTCCATAAAGAGGACCTGTCACCCGCTATTACTGTCACATGGGATGTTTACATTCATTATAGACCCCAGATCTCTCCATAAAAAAGACCTGTCACCTCCTATTACTGTCACATGGGATGTTTACATTCATTATAGACCCCCGATCTCTCCATAAAGGGGACCTGTCACCTCCTATTACTGTCACATGGGATGTTTACATTCATTATAGACCCCAGATCTCTCCATAAAGAGGACCTGTCACCCCCTATTACTGTCACATGGGATGTTTACATTATAGACCCCAGATCTCCCCATAAAGAGGACCTGTCACCTCCTAATACTGTCACATGGGATGTTTACATTCATTATAGACCCCAGATCTCTCCATAAAGGGGACCTGTCACCTCCTATTACTGTCACATGGGATGTTTACATTATAGACCCCAGATCTCTCCATAAAGAGGACCTGTCACCACCACGTTGTTTCTCACCGCTGTGTGCGTACAATTTTAAAGCGCGACATGTTTGGTATCTATTTACTCCGTGTGACATCATCTTATATATTTTACATTTTTTATATTTTGCATTATAATTTTAAAAAGTATTTTTTCCCCAAAAGCTGCATTTGAAAAACCCGCCGCGTGGATACCCTGTGACACAAAAAAAATGCAAAACCCACCAATTTATTCTCTAGGGGCCTTTGCTGTATAAAAAATATATAATGTGTGTGTGTGTGGGGGGGGGGGTGCTTAGTCATTTTCTAGCAAAAAATCCTGTTTGTTACATGTAAGCAACAGTGCCAGAAAATTTCCGATCTTTAAGAGACCGAAGAGAACCAGTAGGAGGAGTCTCTAGTTGGGGGGGAGGGGTCTAGATGTCATATTTTAGGTCCTCCGTTGTGATCCCCGGCAGCTCTGGGCTGTGACCCGCGCAGTCATTTCATCACGCGCAGTCATTTCGCCGTCTCTCCTTTGGGAATACCGGTCTGGTGACAATCCACAAACCTGCCGGACCGGTTTCCGGCTGCAGCTTCGGGGATGTTTGCCAAATAGAACCCGTGTCACCGAGCCGTACGACTCCCCCCGAGGTCTACCACTCAACACCGAGGGGATATTCCAATTAACCACTTCACCCCCGGACCATTACGCAGCTAAAGGACCCGGACAGTTTTTTGCGATTCGGCGCTGCGTCGTTTTAACTGACAATTGCGCGGTCGTGCGACGTGGCTCCCAAACAAAGTTGGCGTCCTTTTTTCCCCACAAATAGAGCTTTCTTTTGGTGGTATTTGATCGCCTCTGCGGTTTTTATTTTTTGCGCTATAAACAGAAATAGAGCGACCATTATGAAAAAAATTCTATATTTTTTACTTTTTGCTATAATATATATCCCCAAAAAATATATAAAAAAAGGTTTTTTTTCCCCTCAGTTTAGGCCGATACGTATTCTTCTACATAATTTTGGTAAAAAAAAAAAAAACGCAATAAGCGTTTACCGATTGGTTTGCGCAAAATTTATAGCGTTTACAAAATAGGGGAAAGTTTTATGGCATTTTTATTATTATTTTTTTTACTAGTAATGGCGGCGATCAGGGGTTTTTTTTTTTGTGACTGCGACATTATGGCGGACACATCGGACAATTTTGATAAATTTTTTGGGACCCTTGTCATTTTCACAGCAAAAAATGCACTGATTACTGTGAAAATGACAATTGCAGTTTGGAAGTTAACCACAAGGGGGCGCTGTAGGGGTTATGTGTGACCTCATCTGTGTTTACAACTGTAGGGGGGTGTGGCTGTAGGTGTGACATCATCGATTGTGTACTCCTATAAAAGGGATCACACGAATCGATGACGCCCTCACAGTGAAGAACAGGGAGAGACGGGAACCGATCACAGGACTCCAGCGGCGATCGGGTCTCGCGGTCCCGGAGCTTCGGACCGGGTCACAGGAGCGCTCCTGCGACCCGCGGCTGGGTAGTAGCACAGCACGTACCTGTAAGGGGTTAAGTGTGACCCCATATGTGTTTCTAACTGTAGGGGGGCGGGGCTGGACTTGTGACGTCATTGATCGCCTTTCCCTATATCAGGGAACAGACGATCAGTGTCACTGCCAAAGTGAAGAACGGGGAGAGCCGGGAACCGATCGCGGGACTAAAGTGGCGATCGGGTCTCGCGGTCCCGGAGCTTCGGACCGGGTCACAAGGAGCGCTCCTGCGACCCGCGGCTGGGTAGTAGCACAGCGCGTACCTGTAAGGGGTTAAGTGTGACCTCATATGTGTTTCTAACTGTAGGGGGCGGGGCTGGACTTGTGACGTCAGTGATCGTCTGTTCCCTATATCAGGGAACAGACGATCAGTGTCACTGCCAAAGTGAAGAACGGGGAAGCTGTGTTTACTCTCGCCTCTCCCCGTTCTTCAGCTCCTGTGACCCGATCGCGGGCCACCGGCGGCGATCGGGTCCCGTGGGCGCGGAGATTCCGACCGGGTCGCGAGCGTGACGTTGGTGGCGCGAGCGCCACCCACGGCTGGACACTTAAAGGGCAACGTGCATGAACGTGGATGTGCCCAGCTGTGCCATTCTGCCGACGTATATGTGAAGGAGGCGGTCCTTAAGCGGTTAAATAACAAACATCATACTTGCCTGTAATGGTTTTACACAGAGCGGCCTTAATCCTCCTCTTCTTGGGTCCCCTGCCGGCGGATCCCAAAGTGATAACGGGGTACTCGCTTACCAACTTTCCACGAGCCCCTTAAATCGAGAGTGGTCATAAAGCACTTCTATAATCTCCTCGGACGTCAAAGTCACCCTCCAAACAGCTACAACATTGACGCCGTCCAATAGATACACATCTCCAGGTTCCCAGCATAGCAATACGTGTAGAAAAGCCTCTCCATAGTAAAGAGATACACTCACATACAATGAAAACACATGCACATGTAAAATACAATCACCAAGCTGGCACCCACTGGAATGCAAAGACTAGGAGGCTCCGCCCCATGCGTTTCGTCATCAAAAGACGTCTTCCGGGGCAACATGATTAAAGAGGAGGTTCTGGGGAAAAAATTAAAAGCCAACAGCTACAAATACTGCAGCTGGCTTTTAATAAATGGACACTTACCTGTCCTGGAGTCCAGCGGTGTCGGCAGTAGGGTTCCCGGTGTGAAGCCGAAAGGCTTCTGCGGCCGCCATTGCGGGTAAGGGATACCCGGCAGCGTAGCCTTTCGGCTTCACGGCGGGAACCCTACTGCGCATGCGCGAGGCCCCCAGCTATTAGCCCGTCGGCCAGAGGAGGAGGAGGAGGAGAGAGCCCATTAGGGAGATTTCCCTTCACATCCTGTCCCATAGCCGCAACAGGAAGTAGGAAGAAATTCCACCAAAGTGAGGGAATCTCGGGGGTGTCACCAGAACGAATGTCCCCATTGGAACGAAAGACATTTCTTTCTCTTTTCTTTTTTGTTGGATACAGTAAAGAAGAGTTATACCCCTGTTTTTTATGCCATAGGTGTGCCATTGGGGAGATTGCCCTTCACTTCCTGCCCCATAGCCAAAACAGGAAGTGAGAGGAAATCCCTGAAAAGTGGGTTGTCACCAGAACTAGTGTTCCTATTGAAACTAAAGGCATTTATTTTTCATTTTGGATAGAGTAAGGGAAGGATACAAACCCCACCTGTGTCCCATTAGGGAGATTTCCCTTCACTTCCTGTCCCATAGCCACAACAGGAAGTGAAAAGAAATCCCTGCAAAGTGGTTGTCACCGGAATTGATGTCCCTATTGCAACTAAAGGCATTTCTTTTTCATTTTGGATAGAGCAATGGAGGGTTATAAACCTTGTGTGCTTCCCATTAGGGAGATTTTCCTTCACTTCCTGTCCCATAACCACAACAGGAAGTGAGAGGATATCCCTGCAAAGTGGTTATCACCAGGATAAGTGTCCCCATTGATACTAAAGGAATTTATTTTTCATTTTGGATAGAGCAATGGAAGGTTATAAACCGTGTGTGCTTCCCATTAGGGATATTTTTCTTCACTTCCTGTTCCATAACCGAAACAGCAAGTGAGAGGAAATGTCTCCAAAGTGAGGGAATCTCAGGGTGCCACCAGAACTAGTGTCCCTATTGCAACAAGCCATTTATTTTTCATTTTGGATAGAATAAGGGAGGGTTATAAACCTCATATTTGTCCCATTGGGGGGATTTCCCTTCACTTCCTGTCCCATAGCCACGACAGGAAGTGAGAGGAAATCCCACCAAAGTGGTTGTCACCAGATCTAGTGTCCCAATTGGAACTAAAGTCATTCATTTTTCATTTTGGATAGAGTAAGGGGAGGATACAAACCCCATCTGTGTCCCATTGGGGAGATTTTCCTTCACTTTATGTCCCATAACCACAACAGGAAGTGAAAAGAAATCCCTGCAAAGTGGTTGTCGCCGGAATTAGTGTCCCTATTAAAACTAAAGGCATTTATTTTTCATTTTGGATAGAGTAAGGGAGGGTTATAAACCCCATCTGTGTCCCTCTGGGGAGATTTCCCTTAACTTCCTGTCCCATAACCACAACAGGAAGTGAGAGGAAATCCCTTTACAGTGGTTGTCACCAGAACTAGTGTCCCCTTTGGAACTAAAGGAATTTCTTTTTCATTTTGGATAGAGCAATGGAGGGTTATAAACCTTGTGTGCGTCCCATTAGGAAGATTTTTCTTCACTTCCTGTTCCATATCCGAATAGCAAGTAAGAGGAAATCCCTCCAAAGTGAGGGAATCTCAGGATGCCACCAGAACGAGTGTTCCCGTTGCAACTAAAGCCTTTTTTTTTGGGGGGGGGGATAGAGTAGGCAAGAGTTCTACCCTGTTGTGTTTTTTTTTTTTGCCATCTGTGTCCCATTAAGGAGATTTCCCTTTACTTCCTGTCCCATAGCCACAACAGGAAGTGAGAGGAAATTTATTTGAAGTGGTTGTCACCAGAATGAGTGTCCCCATTGGAACTAAAGCCATTTCTTTTTCATTTTGGATAGAATAAGGGAGTGTTATAAACCCCATATTTGTCCCATTGGGGGGATTTCCCTTCACTTCCTGTCCCATAACCACAACAGGAAGTGAGAGGAAATCCCACCAAAGTGGTTGTCACCAGAACTAGTGTCCTAATTGGAACTAAAGGCATTTCTTTTTCTTTTTGGATAGAGTGATGGAGGGTTATAAACCTTGTGTGAGATTTTCCTTCACTTCCTGTTCCATATCCAAAACAGCAAGTGAGAGGAAATCCCTCCAAAGTGAGAGAATCTCAGGGTGCCATCAGAACGAGTGTTCCCGTTGCAACTAAAAGCATTTCTTTTTCATTTTGGATAGAGTAAGGGAGAGTTTTAAACCCCATCTGTGTCCCATTTGGGAGATTTTCCTTTACTTCCTGTCCCATAGCCACAACAGGAAGTGAGAGGAAATCCCACCAAAGTGGTTGTCACCAGAACGAGTGTCCCTATTGGAAGATTTCCCTTCTATTCTAGTTTCTCGTGTGATTTGTGAGAACGAGGCGTCCCGGGCTCCGTATTACACCAGGAAGTCTCGCCCTGCAGCTCTGAGCAAACAATCGCCCCCCCCCCCCTCTGGAGACGCTTTCTACACCGCCATGTGCAGAGCTTCCCCGCCGTCCATACTGGGCACATAGAAATCATCAACAGATATTATGTGGTTTTGTTTTATGTTCCCTATAAAAAAAGAAAAGAATACTAATCTGTAGATAAAGACTGGGATTTCCCGAGTCTCAGCGCCGACTCTCCCCTCCTCCGCGCCCTGCGGGCGAACGGCTCAGCCTGGTGTTCGCATTTGTAGTTCTGTATTTTGTGGCGCACACCGACCGAAAGAGACGGAAACCGCGTTCTGGAGACGCGCAGCGCACCGCGTTCATATTCAGGAAATGAGAAGATTTATTCATTTTGTTTTTTGTTACCGTTTTATCCTTGCTGTTCTATCCGGCGTCTGATGCAGGTAGGCGCGCTCCTCCTTTAAAGCGATATTAACCAATTAAGGACCGAGCCTCTTTTTCAGATTTGATGCTTAACCACTTAAGACCCGGACCAATATGCAGGTAAAGGACCGGGCCAGTTTTTGCAGTTCTGCACTGCGTCGCTTTAACTGACGATTGCGCGGTCGTGCGACGCGGCTCCCAAACAAAATCGGCGTCCTTTTTTCCCCACAAATAGAGGTTTCTTTCGGTGGTATTTGATCGCCTCCGCGGTTTTTATTTTTTGCGCTATAAACAAAAATAGAGCGACAATTTTGAAAAAAAATGCAATTTTTTTTTTAACTTTTGCTGTAGAAAAAATCCCCCAAAGATATACAAAACATTTTTTTCCCCTCTGTTTAGGGCGATACGTATTCTTCTACTTATTTTTGGTAAAAAAAAAAAAAATCGCAATAAGCGTTTATTGATTGGTTTGCTCAAAATACGTAGCGTTTACAAAATGGGGGATAGTCTTATTGCATTTTTATTTTTTATTTTTATTTTTTACTACTAATGGCGGCGATCAGCGTTTTTTTTAATTTATTTTTTTTGTTTTGTTTTTGTGACTGCGACATTACGGCGGACACATCGGACACTTTCGACACATTTTTGGGACCATAGTCATTTTCACAGCAAAAAGTGCTATAAAAATGCACGGATTACTGTGAAAATGACAATTGCAGTTTCGGAGTTAACCACAAGGGGACGCTGTAGGGGTTTAGTGTGACCTCATATGTGTTTCTAACTGTAGGGGGGCGGGGCTGGATGTCATTGATCGCCTTTCCCTATATCAGGGAACAGACGATCACAGAGAAGAACGGGGAAGGTGTTTCCACTCACCTCTCCCCGTTCTTCAGCTCCGGGGACCGATCGCTGGACTCCAGCGGCGATCGGGTCACTGAGCTTCGGACCGGGTCGCGTGCACACGCCCACGGCGTGCGCAACGCCAGGGCTGGGCTTAAAGGGCAACGTACAGGTACGTTGATGTTCCCAGCCGTGCCATTTTTTTTGCTAGAAAATTACTTAGAACCTCCCAAATATTATAATTTTTTTTTTCGAACTCCCTAGAGAATAAAATGGCGGTCATTGCAATACTATCACACCGTATTCGCACAGCGGTCTTTCAAGCGCACTTTTTTTAATAAAAAAATAAGACAACAGTAAAGTTAGCCCAATTTTTTTTTTTCTTTTGTGAAAGATAAAATTACGCCGAGTAAATTGATACCCAACACGTCACGCTTCAAAATTGCGTCCGCTCGTGGAACGGCGCCAAACTTTTACCCTTTAAAAATCTCCATAGGCGACGTTTAAAAAAAT
The DNA here is from genome assembly GCA_029574335.1 of Rana kukunoris. Lineage (NCBI taxonomy): Eukaryota > Metazoa > Chordata > Amphibia > Anura > Ranidae > Rana > Rana kukunoris. The sequence goes on from CM056060.1 coordinate 157,457,422, forward strand.
TCTAGTTTTGAGTTACAGAGGAGGTCTAGGGCTAGAATTATTGCTCTGGCTCTAATGATGGGCATACAGGTACGTCCCCCTTTAAGACACGGCATCGTGGGCACGAGCTCCGTGGAGTGTGACCGCGCGTTCCGCTGACTCGATGTCCACCGGGTCCCACGATCGTCTCACGGAGAGGGAGAACGGGGAGATGCTGATGTAAACAAGGCATTTCCCCGTTCCGCCTAGTGATAGGACACTGATCACAACTCCCTGTAATCGGGAACGGTGATCAGTGTCATGTCACGCGTAGCCCATCCCCCTTACAGTTAGAAGACATCCCTAGGACACACTTAACCCCTTCAGCCCCCCCCCCTACAGGTTAACCCCTTTAATGCAAGTGCCATTTACACAGTAATCAGTGCATTTTTATAGCACTGATCGCTGTATAAATGACAATGGTCCCAAAATGGTGTCAAAAGTGTCCAATGTGTCCGCCATAATGTCGCAGTCACGATAAAAATCGCTGATCGCCGCCATTACCAGTAAAAAAATATATATTAATAAAAATGCCATAAAACTACCCCCTATTTTGTAAACGCTATAAATTTTGCGCAAAGCAATCAATAAACGCTTATTGCGATTTATTTTTTATTTTTTACCAAACATATGTAGAAGAATACGTATCGGCCTAAACTGAGGGAATTTTTTTTATATATATTTTTTGGGGGATATTTATTACAGCAACAAGTAAAAAATATTGTTTTTTTTTCAAAAAATTCTTTTATACTCTGTAAAAAAAATGCTTTGATATACAAGCGCTTTGGATTACAAGCATGTTTCTGGAACGAATTATCCTCGCAACCCGAGGTTTTACTGTACGTTTCATTTGGGTACAGTGTTGCACGACCGCGCAATTACCAGTTAACCACTTAAGGACCGCCTGCTGCAGATAAACGTCGGCAGAATGGCACGGCCGAGCACGTACAGGTACGTCCTCTTTAAGTGCTCAGCCGTGGGTCGCACGCACGCGCCGGTGTCCCGCGATCGGTCCCCGGAGCTGAAGAACGGGGAGAGGCGAGTGGAAACACAGCTTCCCCGTTCTTCACAGTGGCAGTGTCATTGATATAGGGAAACACGATCAATGATGTCACACGTCCAGCCCCGCCCCCCCTACAGTTAGAAACACACATGAGGTCACACTTAACCCCTACAGCCCCCCCTTGTGGTTAACTCTTAAAACTGCAAATGTCATTTTCACAGTAATCGGTGCATTTTTATAGCATTTTTTTTGCTGTGAAAAATGACAACGGTCCCAAAAATGTGTCAAAATTGTTCGAAGTGTCCGCCATATTGTCGCAGTCACGAAAAAAAAATCGCTGATCGCCGCCATAAGTAGTAACACATTTTTAGTTTATTGCATTTTTATAAAAAAAAAATCTCCTGTTTTGTAAACGCTATACATTTTGTGCAAAGCAATCAATAAACATTTATTGCGATTTTTTTTTTTTTTATTTATTTTTTTTACCAAAAATATGTAGAAGAATACGTAGCGGCCTAAACTGAGGAACAAAAAGTTTTTTTATATTTTTTTGGGGGATATTTATTAAAGTAAAAAATATAGAATTTTTTAAAAATTGTCGCTCTATTGTTGTTTATAGCGCACAAAATAAAAACCGCAGAGGTGATCAAATACCACCAAAAGAAATCTCTACTTGTGGGGAAAAAAGGACGCCAATTTTGTTTGGGAGCCGCGTCGCACGACCGTGCAATTGTCAGTTAAAGCGACGCGGCGCCGAATCGCAAAAAGTGGCCAGGTCCTTAACCTGCATAAAGGTCCGGGTCTTAAGTGGTTAACCACTTCATTTCCGCCCCACGTCCAAAGACGTCATCTTTTTGAAGATGGATATCTCGGTAACGGCAGCAGCTGCTTCCACAACCGAGATATCCATCTCTTCGTGGGGCGGTCCTGTTAACGATAACGGCGGTCATCGCGGCGGATTCGCCGCGAGATCGTCGTTACCGGCGGCGGGAGAGGGTGCCCCCCCCCCTCCCGCCGCTCTCCCGCGCCCTCCGCCGCTTACCGTAGCTGTCGGTAGCGGCGGAGGCGATCGGGTCCTCTTGCTGGCTGTCCGGGGATGCGACTGAGGGAAAAAATGTCCCTCAGCCGTCCCCATACCTCTGCTGGGCGGAAGTGACGTCAAAACGTCATTTCCGCCCAGCGTCTTAAAGAGACATTTAATTTGTTTACATTTTGACTTTTTTTTTTTTTTTCAGTGTTAAACATTATAAAATAAATAGAAATAAAAACGAAAACCCCAAAAATTTTTTTTTAAAGTGCCCCGTCCCGACGAGCTCGCGCGCAGAAGCAAACGCATACGCGAGTAGCGCCCGCATATGAAAACGGTGTTCAAACCACACAAGTGAGGTATCGCCGCGATCGTTAGAGCGAGAGCAATAATTCTAGCCCTAGACCTCCTCTGCATCTCAAAAAATGCAACCTGTAGAATTTTTTAAACGTCGCCTATCGAGATTTTTAAGGGTAAAAGTTTGACGCCATGCCACGAGCGGGCGCAATTTTTAAGCGTGACATGTTGGGTATCATTTTACTCGGCGTAACATCATCTTTCACAATATATAAAAAAAATTGGGCCAAATTTATTGTTGTCTTATTTTTTAATTCAAGAAAGTGAATTTTTTCCAAAAAAAGTGCGCTTGTAAGACCGCTGCGCAAATACGGTGTGAGAAAAAGTATTGCAATGACCGCCATTTTATTCTCTATGGTGTTAGAAAAAAATATATATATAATGTTTGGGGGTTTTGAATAATTTTCTAGCAAAAAAAACTGTTTTAGTCTCGTAAGCACCGAATCTGAAAAACAGGCTCGGGGCTGAAGTGGTTAAAGTATCACAGTGCCAAAAAATGAGGCCATGAAGGGGGGGTAAAACATACCAGAGGCCAAGCGGTTAAGTATGCAGGTAGTAAATAAAAGATGGAAATGTGATGCCTGTCCCTTACATTTTTTCAGGTCTCCTGGAAGTAGACGCCTCAAGCTGGAGCCATGAGTGCCCCCAAACAATGGGACGTCAGCAAGACCTTGGCCATCGCCAGCTTATTCAATTTCTTCCACAACATTGGAAATTTCTGCGTCTTTCCCTTTTTAACCCTCTTCTTCCGTCACTTGGGGCTCAGCCCCCCACTGGTGGGCATTATAATGGGGGCAAAGCACATGGTCTTCGCTCTCTGGGCCCCGTTTTGCTCTTTCGTGGCCAAGACCAACAGCAAGAGAAGGATCATCATCATTTCTTCTTTGCTTTTTTCGGCGGCGGCTAGCGGAGCCCTCACCTTTTTCCCGCCGCTGCAGCAGGACATGGTCCTTAAGTTCTGCAACGTCAGCCTCTCGGGGACAAACAGACAGACTATACCGGGCGCCATGGACATGGAAATGTTCGGACCGGAGGACAACGGCAGTCTTGTGTTGCCGGAACCTCCCCAGATAACGACAACGGCATCGGTCATGTTTACAAGTCTTAGAAATTCAGAATCCATGGAGACTAAAATGACTCCTAAAGCCTTAAAGAACGTACATGCTGAGACTCCTCGTCGCCCAGATTTATCCATCCAATTAAAAAGTGCCGTCACCTCCAAAAAAACGCCTAAAACGGATGCTTCTAAAAGGTATACCAAGCCAAAAGGTAGAATCGCCACCGGCGAGCAATCTACAGTCACTGCGGAGCATAGGACCAATTTACCCGACGCAGTTATGAGGACCTCCTTAGCACAGGAACCTCAAGATGGTTCCATCACCTTCCAATCACAAAGTGAATCTTTCTACCACGATGTGCCAAAGAGAAGAGACCTTGCCGAAAAGGCCACCCAACCGGAACCCTTTCTGATTGAAGATAAGATATTCCTGGTTGTCCTGGGAATTGTACTTATTTGGGAAATTGTTGCGTCGCCTCTGGAGTGGACGGCAGACGACAGCGTTTACGAATACCTTGACTTTGTGGACGCCACAGATCGGCACAAGAAGATCTGGATCTGGCGTTACTTGGGGGCTTGCCTCGGATCCTTCTCCATCGTGTTTCTGATAGACAACGTCAACTGTTTCTTGATCCCCGGCCTACCCAGAGTCTACCTCCACTTCTATGGCTACTCTACCTTCATGATCATCACTCTTCTGTTGAGCACGCTGTATCCCATACACGTCTCGAAGAAAACGGAACATGCAAGCAAGACCATCAAAGCTTTGGGCCTCATGGTAAGCGACGGGCGTATCATCCTGATTTCGGTGACCGTGTTCTTGATGGGTGCCGTGAGGTCCACCGCCACCAATTTCCTATTTTGGAAGATGCAGGATATGGGGAGCTCCGAACTTTACATGGGACTTTCTGTGGTCCTCGCCCTTGTTTCTGAAATCATCCTGTATATTTTTAAAGGCAAACTTATGAGGTCCTTGTCCTTCAAGTGGATGGTGGCCCTTGGCCTCCTCTGCCAAGCAGTAGAGTTTTTGTATTATTCCTTTCTGTGGGTACCTTGGGCTGTGTTACCCATTCAGTTGTCAAGCGCCTTCAGCAACGGCGTTCTTTTATGGGCCATCAAGTCGCAAATTGATGACGTGGCCACACCAGGAATGGAGAGGTCCATCCAGCTCGTCCTGCACTGCTTATCCCACCACTTCGGAGCTAGCCTAGGCAGCTTTGCCAGCGGTTTCATCATCAGCAGTTTCAGCCTAGCCATTCTCTTCCAGTCCTGCTGTGTATTATTACTGGCCTGGTTGTTGATGTTTTTGGTCATCCAACCCAAACTTCCTCACATCAAGAAGATCAACTACTCACGGCTTCTCGCCCCCGACAACAGTGACATGAGTGACTCCGAGGACGATCAGGAAAGAGACTGGCTGGTCAAGGCCATGAAAGATGACAGTAAAGTATGGTAGCCCTGGACGTTGGCCGCAATCCATGACCAATACTTGACGAAGCTAGGATCCAAGCCTGGAAATAGCAGAACTTCTCCAATCCAAGCAGTTCATTTCTCATCCATCGGCATGGGCGTCCACAGGTAGGGGCAAGGGGGGAAAGCGCCCCCCCCCCCTAGAATCAGGGATCAGCAAGGTGTCCGCCATAGGCGTGCGCATGGGTTGTACACATCTGAAATCTGCACCCTGTACATAGCACATGCCTCAAAGTCTGCCGTTCCCCCCTTTAAAAAATAAATACTTGCGAGTCACGGCTAAGCCCCTCCCCTTCATGACATTGTTGAAAGGAGGCGGGGCATGGGTGACCTTAAAATGATGCCCCCACTCCGAAAAAAGTTTTGCCGACGCCCATGTATACCAGTACAGGAAATATTGGTTGCAGAACAAGTTCTATGAGTCCGATACACATGAGGGTTCGCAGAACTTTTTTCAGGGAGGGCATAATTTTAAGGTCACCCATGCCCTGCCCCCTGAAGGGGAGGGCCTTATCCCGACTCGCAAGTATTTATTTTTAAAAGGGGAAACGGCAGACTTTATTTGAGGCATGTGCTATGTACAGGGTGCAGATTTCAGACGTGTACAACTCTATGGCGGACATCTTGCTGATCCCTAATTCCAGGGGGGGGGGCCTTGCCCCCCCTTTGCCCCTACCTGCGGACGCCCATGCTGGTATAGTATGGGAAATTTTGAGAAGGAAATCTCTCTATAGTGCAATTCCAAAAGAAGACGGAAGAGAAAAGTTTTTACTCCAGAAGGTTGGCACTCCAGGGCCAGGGGCCCGTATTATTAGAGTCCTGCTGATGAAATAAAAAGACTCTGAATCTTTATAATTTGTTTTAATGGCTCTGAATGCAAATGAGATAATATATTCTTTAATTACACGTGTTATGTCGTAATTTTTAAATCAAATCTAAGAACCAAACATATTTCTGTCCATCCAATCCTGAGAGTAATCACTTCCAGCCCCGCCTATTGTAGAAAAATGGCCGAGCGGGAGTACTGGTATCCCTGGGTGGACGTCATATAACGTCATCAAGGCGTGCGCCCATCACCCGCTGTATCCACCAGACAGATCGTTGTACCTGGCTAGCCCTGTAACCATGTGATCCCTGTGACCAATCACATATCGGTTGTACACAATGAATGGCTTTCATTTACAGTGGAACCTCGGATTGCGAGTAACACAGTTAACGAGCGTTTCGCAATGCGAGCGCTGTAATTTGAAAAATCCTAACTCGGTTTGCGAGTGTTGCCTCGCGAGACGAGCATGATTCAGGCCAAATCGGTGTGAAGTACCGCGTTTGGTCTGAGGTGAGGAGGCCCCCTTCGGAAATGCTCAGAAAGACCCGGAAAAACTCAGTTCCCGAGACTTTCCGAGGTCAGCCGAGCTATCCTTGAGCCTTCCTGGCTGTTTCCGAGGCTCTCCGGTGCCCCCCCCCCTACCTCTGGCCGCATGCGGTATTGCATGCCATTGAAGTCAATGCGCAACCAATTATTTTCGTTTCCATTGACTTCAATGGGGAAACTCGTAATTAAATTGTAATGCATTAGTTAACATTTCTCTACAATTTCCAAACTCATAGGGCCAGATTCCGATAGCCTTTACGTCTAGAGATACGCCGCGTAAAGTCTATTCTGAGCCGGCGTATCTTTTTTCTGTATTCAGAAAACAAGATACGCCGGAATTCAGCTAAGATACGAGCGGCTTAAGTCTCTCACACCGTCGTATCTTAGTTGCATATTTACGCTGGCCGCTAGGTGGCGCTTCCGTCGTTTTTACGCGTAAAATATGCAAATGAGCTAGATACGCCGATTCACGAACGTACTTGCGGCCGGGCGTCGTAGTTTACGTTGTTTGCGTAAGCGTTAGTCTGTTATAGTGAGGCGCAGCCAATGTTAAGTATGGACGTCGGGACCGCGTCGAATTGTACGTCGTTTGCCTAAATCATTCGGGAATGGGGCTGGACGTAATTTACGTTCACGCCGTTTATATTGACTAGTTGCGACGTGATTTCACGCATGTGCACTGGGATACGTCCACGGATGGCGCATGCGCCGTTCAGAAAATACGTAAATTGCGTGGGGTCATGATTCATTTACACGAATCGCGCCCCCACATGACTAATTTAAATTAGGCCCCCTAACGCCGGCCATATTACGCTACGCCGCCGCAACTTATGGAGCAAGTGCTTTCTGAATAAGGCACTTGCCCATAACAGTTGCGGAGGCGTAGTGTAAAGAGGAAACGCTACGCCCGCACACAATTACGCCCCCCTTCTCTGAATCTGGCCCATTATATACAGCTGGAGTGAAAAAAATATTATTTATGGTATTGGGGTATGAACATGCACTACAGACCAGTGTTCATTTTGAAGTCAAATATCAATTTATTTTTATTCTGACTAAAATACCATCTAAGTTTTAGTTGTATTTCAGTCATCTCAATTGTTTTAGTTTTAGACATATTTTAGTAGACTAAATTAACACTGGTTCCACTGTATATAACTATTCATTGTGTACTCTTGATGATTTCTGTGATTGGTCACAATGATCACATGGTACAGACAGGGCCAATCGCAGCGCATCTGTACCATGTGATGGCTGTAACTGTCACAGCTTTTACAATAGCACACACTGGAATAAAAAAGTTTGCTTATAACTAGGGTTGTCCCGATACCAGTATCGGTATCGGGACCGATACCGAGTATTTGCAGGAGTACTTGTACTCCCGCAAATACCCCCGATGCCTAAATAGAATACTTTCCCCTGCTGCCGCCGCATCGAAAGACGCCGCCGCCGCATGGGTTAAACAGCGTGTGGGAACATCACAGCTTTCATTTGAATAGCTGTAGTGTTCCCGCTGCGTATAGACACTCCCCCTTGCTCGGGATTGGATGGGTGATCGTGATCTGTCCAATCCCGAGCAGGGGGGGGTGTCTATACGCGCGGGCAAAACAGCTATTCAAATGAATGCTGTGATGTTCTTCGTGCGGCGGCTTTCGGCGGCTAGGTATGAGGGACATGGCTGGAGGGGACATGGCTGCATATGTGGGGGACATGGCTGCATATGTGGGGGACATGGCTGCATATGTGGGGGACATGGCTGGGGGGAAATGGCTGCATATGTGGGGGAAATGGCTGGAGGGACATGGCTGCATATGTGGGGGACATGGCTGCATATGTGGGGGACATGGCTGGGGGGGACATGGCTGCATATGTGGGGGACATGGCTGGAGAGACATGGCTGCATATGTGGGGGACATGGCTGGGGGGACATGGCTGCATATGTGGGGGGACATGGCTGCATATGTGGGGGACATGGCTGCATATGTGGGGGACATGGCTGCATATGTGGGGGACATGGCTGCATATGTGGGGGACATGGCTGCATATGTGGGGGACATGGCTGCATATGTGGGGGACATGGCTGCATATGTGGGGGACATGGCTGCATATGTGGGGGACATGGCTGGGGGGAAATGGCTGCATATGTGGGGGAAATGGCTGGAGGGACATGGCTGCATATGTGGGGGACATGGCTGGAGGGACATGGCTGCATATGTGGGGGACATGGCTGGGGGGAAATGGCTGCATATGTGGGGGACATGGCTGGGGGGAAATGGCTGCATATGTGGGGGAAATGGCTGGAGGGACATGGCTGCATATGTGGGGGACATGGCTGGGGGGAAATGGCTGCATATGTGGGGGACATGGCTGGGGGGAAATGGCTGCATATGTGGGGGAAATGCCTGGAGGGAAATGGCTGCATATGTGGGGGACATGGCTGGGGGGAAATGGCTGCATATGTGGGGGACATGGCTGGGGGGAAATGGCTGCATATGTGGGGGAAATGCCTGGAGGGAAATGGCTGCATATGTGGGGGACATGGCTGGGGGGAAATGGCTGCATATGTGGGGGAAATGGCTGCATATGTGGGGGAAATGGCTGGAGGGACATGGCTGCATATGTGGGGGACATGGCTGGGGGGAAATGGCTGCATATGTGGGGGACATGGCTGGGGGAAATGGCTGCATATGTGGGGGAAATGGCTGGAGGGACATGGCTGCATATGTGGGGGACATGGCTGGGGGGAAATGGCTGCATATGTGGGGGACATGGCTGGGGGGAAATGGCTGCATATGTGGGGGAAATGCCTGGAGGGAAATGGCTGCATATGTGGGGGACATGGCTGGGGGGAAATGGCTGCATATGTGGGGGAAATGGCTGCATATGTGGGGGAAATGGCTGGAGGGACATGGCTGCATATGTGGGGGACATGGCTGGGGGGAAATGGCTGCATATGTGGGGGACATGGCTGGAGGGACATGGCTGCATATGTGGGGGACATGGCTGCATATGTGGGGGACATGGCTGCATATGTGGGGGACATGGCTGCATATGTGGGGGACACGGCTGCATATGTGGGGGACACGGCTGCATATGTGGGGTACATGGCTGCATATGTGGGGGACATGGCTGCATATGTGGGGGACATGGCTGCAGGGACATGGCTGCATTTGGGGACACATTTAAAAAAAGTATCGGTATTCGGTATCGGCGACTACTTGAAAAAAAGTATCGGTACTTGTACTCGGTCCTAAAAAAGTGGTATCGGGACAACCCTAGTTATAACAGTGATTATTACAGTTATAAGCAATCATGGTGTAAAAAAATTTAATAAAATCCTGACCACCTCCCCAGAGTAGTACAATGTCACTATGGTAACACTACACTGCTCTGGTCACAGTATAAAAAATACAAAAAAACTGTACTGTACCATACTGTTACCAGTCAGTGTCCCCGATCACCGCCACACCAGTCATATGATGACGCTGTACTGCTCTGGTGACAGTATGTAAAAAAAATTGTGAAAAAAAAAAAAAAAAAAAACATTTTTAGTTCATTTCTTAATTTTCACTGAATTTGAGACAAAAAAATAAGTGGTGGACCGAAATTAAAATTCCGGTACAGAAACCAAAAATTCAGGATGCACTTGGCCGAAAACCGAAAAAACAAAATGAACAGTTAAAAAAAAAAAAAGTGTGTGTGTGTGTCTGTGTATATACCCTGTTTCCCCAAAAATTAAACCTACCCTGAAAAAAAGACCTAGCGATATTTTCCAGGAGGGCTGCAATATAAGCCCTACCCCGAAAATAAGCCCTAGTCAAAAATGCTTGTAAAATCCTATAATCCACTATATTACAGTAGTATATAATGTACAATGTGCGTGTTTCTGTAATATAATTGCGGGGAAGAGAGCTCCGGCGGATAACAGAAGCGCAGAGCGGCGCTATAACAAATGTATTTGGCACAATTATATTACAAAAACATAAACCTTGTACATTATATAATACTGTAATAGAGTGGATTATAGGATTTTACAAGCATTTATAACTCGGTTCACACTGGGGGATTCCTGACAGGCAGGGAGGGAGAGGGGGGGGAGAAGACAGCACATTACATGGTAAGACCTACCCTGAAAATAAGCCCTACTGTGTCTTTTGTTGCCAAAATTAATATAAGACCCGGCCTTATTTTCGGTGTAACACGGTATATATATATATAATTGTATCATATTTGACTATTTAATGAATATCATGAATTCAAATGAATATGAATATATTTTCGGCCGTTATCTTTTTGTAGCGCTTTTGCATTTAAAAAAAAAGGTGCAAGAAAATCTCTAGAAAAATGCATCCCTTTAAATTGTCTGTAATTGTCTTCACACTGGTCCGTTGCGGTGTTAAAAATCCCGCTTGGCGCATTTTTAGTGCATATTTGATCAGTTAAACGCTTGAGTCCCAGCCCATTGTCAAATGACGGCGGCAAGGTGGCTCTATAAATCCCAGCCGCCATTTATTTCTTTGTCGCTTTTCAGAACCTGAAAAATGATGTGAAGCCCGCACACCATCGTTTTAAATGACGTTTTTGAAAAACTACATTTTTTTTTCATGTCGAAAAATGATCGTGTGTACGCGGCATGAGACTCGGGTGATCACAGATCCGTTTAAGGGGCCGGCCCCTTACCATGTGATCAGCTGTCAGCCAATGACAGCTGATCACATGATGTAAACAAAGGATCGGTAATCGTTTTATTTTTTTCTCCTCATGCTGATCACCGGCCTGTATACAAGGGACATCGGTCCTGAAGTGGGAAAGGAAATTCTGACTCATCTGTGCCCACCTGCTAGTGCTCACAGTGCCACCTATCAATGCCCACCAGTGGTGCCAATCAGTGCCTCATCGGTGCCACCTAGTAATGCTTCCTACCAGTGTAACCTACCAGTGCCCGTTATTGCCACTCATCACTGCCACCTATTAGTGCCACCTCTCAGAGCCCACCAGTGCCACCTATCTATGCCCTTTAGTGCCACCTCTCAGTGCCCACCACTGCTGCCTGTCAGTGCAGCCTCATCAGCGTACATCAATGAAAGAGAAAAATTATCTGTTTTTAAAATTTTATAACAAAATATTAAAAATATATATATATTTAGTGTTTTAAACAAAAAATAAAAACCGCAGAGGTGATGAAATACCAAAAAAATTATATAAATTTCATGTGGGTACAGTGTTGTATGACCGCGCAATTGTCATTTAAAGTGCGACAGCGCTGAAAGCTGAAAATTGGCCTGGGCAGAAGGGGGCGGGGGGTAAGTGCCCGGTAAGGAAGGGGTTAAGGGTTTTACCTTTTTACAAAAACCTTGGAAGGATCAGTTGTGTCTGATGGGTATCACTGAGGACCCTCCAATGTCGGAACATTCCGTGATCGCCTACCGCCGTCAGATCATCATATAAATTGCCAAGGCCGTCTTAATAGCATCATGGGCCCCTGGGCAAAGTAATGCTCTGTGGCCCCTAAATTGATGACAGTGCAGGGAAACAGACATCAAGTAGGTAGGAGGCAGACTGCCCCCCCCCCCCTCCCCTGTGTATCTATCACTCTCAGAGCCATCATGGGGCCCCCAATTTTAGGGCAGCGTGGGCTCAATGACCAGCTGCTTTGGAGAAAGTGCAGGGGCCCCCCAAGCAGCTGGGGCCCCTGGGCAGTGCCCGGGTGTGCCCTCTCATTAAGACAGCCCTGTAAATGGCTAGTCGAATGTTTTCTCACTCCAGAAACCTTCCTTGTCTCTGTGCAGTCTGTGAGTAATTACTTAGAGAGGACACTAGAGGTCACCCACGCACCTCCTCCTCCTCCTCCAGCATCTGGTCCTCTTCAGCATCCCTCTGCATCTCCACTGATCAATCTCCAATGGTGTGTAAGCTTCCAGGCGAGTGTCAGAGCTTCCTCCTCCTCCTCCTCCTCCTCCTCCTCCTACGTCTGCCTCTTATTCACTCTCTCTTCCTGTGCCATGTAGTTATTCATCTCCCTCCTCCATCCAATGCCTCATCGGGGGGCGCTCCTCGTACACACCTAGAGCCGGCCGGGGGGGACCTTCCCAAGCCATGACGATGGAGAAGGAACGCAGGGCGTCCAAGCAGTACGGATCTCTGGAATCCACCGTGTGGAAACCCACCGAGCAAGCTACAGGTAGGTCCTTCCCGGCATCCTCAAGCCCCCTGCTTGCTGTCCCCCATTCATACCTTCATGAGTACCGAGTGCAGGGGATCAGTGAGACATCTATTTATTGATTTCTACTAGATCCAAAATATCCATTAAATCATGATTGGATCAAATTTATTGGGTCGTCTTCAAACTAAGGCAAGTTTCTGGAGATGTGTGTGCCGTATATACATGGGAATCTATCGATCGTTCTATCTATCGATCACTGAGCCCCATAGATAATGAAAAATTACATTTCTGCTACTTTGTATAAAAAGCTCCCAGAGTGTTACCAATTCTACCCATCTAATATCTATCTGTCTGTCTATCTATCTATCTATCTATCTATCCATCTAATATATATCTATCTATCTATCCATCTAATATCTATCTGTCTGTCTATCTCTCTATCTGTCTATCTATCTATCTATCTATCCATCTAATATCTATCTGTCTGTCTATCTATCTATCTATATATCTGTCTATCTATCTATCTGTCTATCTCTCTGTCTGTCTGTCTATCTCTCTGTCTGTCTATCTATCTATCTATCTATCTCTCTATCTATCTATCCATCTATCTATCTATCTATCTATCTATCTATCTATCTATCTATCTATCTATCTATCTATCTATCTATCTATCTATCTATCTAT